>VXBW01006078.1:2950-17653 GCA_013400375.1 Thinocorus orbignyianus | reverse complement strand
AAAAAAAAAAAAAGATGCTAAGAGGGCTGAGAGTTTGAAAAGCTGTTGTAGACAGGAAGTACTTAAGTACTTTAGATCATAGCACAAAATAAGCATTTTCTTCTGCAGAGGCAGTCACAATATGTTCCTGTAGCTTATACCTGAAGAACAAAATGGAAAGAAAAAGGGCCTGTTTATTCTCTGCCTTTCTGATCTCTTCTTTGGAAATACTTAGTTCAAAATTTAAAACCATTCATGCTGGTGATGAGGTAGAGTGAAAAGCAAAGTATTTCCTATTGTTAGAAACTGCCTCTTCCTTTATATGGATTTTGCTTCATTATTGGAAAAGCAGTTATTATATACTAAAAGTAAAACATCCTGGAGAACAGTAATCTCAATGCTGTACAGCAGAAAGATGCTATTGACTGTGCATGGAAACAAACCCTAAGTTTCTAATTTAACCCCCTGAGAGCAATTCCTATTGATAAGAAAATAAAAGAAAACAAAACAAAACAACACCAAAAAAAAACCCAAACAAACAAACAAACAAAAAACCCCAAATCCAAAACAACAAAAACATGAATATCAAAATGCATAAAAGAAGTGTTAACAAAGTAACACATGCATAATATAAAGAGCGCAGTCACCAGACAGGACTGTTGAGGGGTTTATCTCAAATTTTTTTAATTTGTATCACCAAACCCCAAAATTTTTCCCCTTTCTGCAAAACTACTAAACAATCTTTGCTGAGGAACCTTCTAAAATACTAAATATATGGGTAACATTGCTATCTTACGCAACACATGCAGATGAGATCACATCTGCTCAGTCAGGCCAGACCCAGCAGACCTGAGGTCTCTGACTGCCTCCATCTAAAAGACAAAATGTCTGGTGGTTCTTGATGTGAGGAAGAAACAACTGCAGACTGCTTTGAGAGGATTAAGAGAGTGAAACAGACATCTGTCCTCAGAAACAGGAGAAATAGAGGGGATCTGAGTTAAAAACCAAAACAGAAAATTACTGGATTCCTCGGGAAAACAGGACAAAAAATTCCAGCAAAGCAAAAGCAATCAAAAGGAAGGGGACATTATCCTCACACAGTACCTGGTGATGAAACACGTTGACTGATATGTGAAGCATTTCTATAGATATATAAACCAAATTGTGGTTATTCTAACATTAAAATGCCGCATGGCCCATGTACAAAATAGACTAATAATCATGCAAATATATTGGCCTCCTACATCATATAACCCAATTACCAGAGTAAAGCAGAAGCCCATCCCAGATCTGAAATACACAGGAAGAGGAAACGTAATGGAATTCCAATTTTCTTCCTCATATCCACTCACAAGAAAGGGAAGGGACAGAACCAGAACCAGAGAGATTAGCTGGTCCAGCAGTTGCTATTGTTATGAATTTACAAATGCAGAGGCTGCATGAAGACATAGTCTACTCCTGCAGCACTTTGGTCAGTTTTCTTGATTATAATTTCTGCATTATCAGTTTTTCTTCTTTAGCTTTTGTGCCTACATCTCATTTTTAGAATCAGTTCTCCTCCACAAGCTTAAGTGCGTGGTTTTATCTGCTTTTTCCTGATATCTGCCTGCCAATCCATCATGTCTCTTTCCACACGCTTTTCTATTTTGAATGATCCAGCCACAACCGAGAAACCATGGAGATAATACACTTACCTTCTGTGTGTGTGTGAAGCAAGAGATGCCAAAAATTTAGTATCTCCATTCCTTCTCACAATCCCTTGAAATAGTAAGGCCAGAAACTGCGGCTTTCTTTGCCACACAATAAAAGAATGAATGAAACCAGCAAGAATGAAAACAAAATGGATAGTGTTGACTAGAGTTGTTTCAAATGCAGGACAAAAGATTTCTTACTGCAGACTGACAGAACAAAAAGCCCCGTGAGGAAGTCCCAGCAGCTAAAAGAAAAGATAGCTGCTAAATGAAACCTTAATGATAGCTTCAGTGCAAAGTTCCTTACGCTACCCATAGGCAGTACGAGCATATAAGAATCAAGGAAATAAGTACCACATATTTATACTTAAAACATAGCTTGTTCACATTATCACATACACCTTGCAGTGCAAATCCTGAGCAGCAGGGGTAAAGAGGCATTTCTATTGCATGGAAGTACATGCCCTTGTGAGGAGTAGTAGGTATGGTAATCTCTTCTATCAATGAACCAGTCTAGATGTACTGTAACTTTACAGCTGACTTCCATGCAGAATACAAAGGCAGAGGAAGAATAGACTGGAAACTATTCTTAGAGGTACTTAATGTGTCTTTAACTGGTTCCAGATATGCCTACATCTAAGAGCTTAGGGAAATAAAAATAAAAACTCTTCAGAATTAAGAAGAATTAGAGTTATGGATAAATATATAAAAAGAAGAGGTATTGAAAGCCATTGTCTAAGGTGCAAAAGGCATCTGTATAATTGCAGAGCCTGTCTTAAGTCACAAGAACCTAAAGGTCTTATATTGACTAGCCTGCAGAGCCAGCTGCACAAACACAGTTTCAACGTAAAGGAAGAAGGAACTGTACCAGTGAAAGTAAACACATCACACAAATTGAAAAGACTCTGTAATTGTGCAGAGCTACTCAGAATATTCTCACAGTATTTGAAATAACAAAAAAAGTACAGAAAATTAAATATATGATCTCCCACACAGATAGCCAAAAATTTAGTGATAACAAGACATAAAAATTGTTTGCTGAACTCAGATGTGATTGAGCTGTTCTTGTGAGTAAGGTATCAAAGGTTATAAGTAATTACACAGTACAGTGGTTTCCAAACTACAGTTTGAGAGGGCAAACACCACAAGCTATCTGTAGATGCTTTAACCCCCACATTGACAGAGGCACACTCCTAGTATGTGGAAAATCTTTGCATGAAAATACCCAAACTGCAGACATGCTCCTCCTAGGCAATGCAAGGTATTAGCCAGACTCTTTGGGTACACTCCTGTGTACTGGTTCTTACTTCTGAACCATACAGCTGGTGAAGGAAAGCTGCTAGTGGAGTTAAAGACTGGAATTCAACTGTCTTTTGTTCAATATGAAAGTAATATACCTATGCATTTCAAGTTTGGTTCGGCAATTAAAATTTGTCTATTTCCCTACATTCGGAAAAGATATCAAAGGTATTTAAAACCCACTTGAAAACTATGTTTGTAAAACATGGAGGTCAAGGAAGGTGGTGAAATCCTCCATTGAAAATGACAGTCAAGAACAAGGCCACTCTTCAGTTCTCCCCACTTATGTTTTAATGAGAACTGCATAAACGTATGAAGTTAAGACTAGCACGCATTATAGTCTTACTACAAACAAAGTTTGCAACACACAAAAGAGAGCTGATGACGCAATATCTGGAAATTTAGATGAAGTACAAGTGTTCACGAGTAAGCCTAATAAATATATCATTCACTGAGTCACCACCATCATACACGGATGCAGAAATAGGTTCTTTGCAATGACAGATATAGGGAAATGTATGCACAGAGCTGGGTAAAGGAGGCATGCACAGCTGAAGCAAAAAAGGCTACTTTACAGGATGATAGCCTAGCAAAACTCAAGAGAGACATAGCAAGAATAGGATCCATCTTTGTTTCAGACATCTTAAGGAGGCTAACCCGAAGCAGCATTCCTCAGTCCCCATACTAGACATTCAGTAACAGTCAAGTTTCTAAAAACATACAGATGCTAACAAATCAGATCAGATAATCAACTGTGTGAACTACATACTAGGGCTAGGAGGGAAGGAAAAAAAAAAGAAAAGAATGCTTTTGCATCTACTTATTTTTGGCAACTGAATCAGCTGACAAGGTGTTTTTGCTAATGAATGCAGAAAAACCTGAAGGTGCTGCCTGCATTGCCCTGGTTCCAGCGGGAATAGGGTTAATTCTCCCCAGACTTCAGCAGGGACACAGGTATTCCCTCCCAGGTGAGCCATGCCCAGGGGTAGACGGGAGCTGGACCAGGGAGGGGAGGGAAGTCACAGCTTTGAGCGGGCTGGGGCGTCCCGGGTGCTGTCGGTGAGTGGTGGTATCATAACGGTGTTTGTACATCTCCTCTACCCGTGTTGCTGATTTCTTGTTCCCTTTGCTGTTCTGTTAAACTGCCATTGTCCTACTTAGCATACATAGTACACAAAGAGTAGCAGAAGCAACAACTGACACTTGCACCAGCAATTAGAACTGCCACCACCGTCTCTATAGAAGCACTTTATATCAGAAGTGTCAGTAAACAAATTAACAAGTGTTAAGAGGTTATGCATTCTGGCTTGACAGTGTGACACATATGACAGTTTCATTCAGGCACTCCGTGAAGAAACAGATTCAGAGAGCAGTAAAGACTGAGCTCTGACCAGTTAAGTGTTAATAATACCTGACATACATAGATAAGGATTAATCAGGGATTTATCAGGACTGTTATAATAATAGTTGCTTGAAATGCTGTTCAACAGGAGTGATTCTAAAAATGAGAATACGTTCACTTAGCAATATATTACAGTGGTCTCCTTAAAATTAATCATGAATTAGAGGGCTTCTAGTTGGAGGGAGGGAGTATTTCACATGACCCAGATCCTGGCTGTAAACCAACACAGATGGGATTATAGCTGTCTGGTATCTAATAATGAAAACTCTGCTTCATACTTCCATCTTTTATTTCACTCTTGGTCTCTAATATTGGGAAGCAATGACAGGAAGTTCAGCAGCTTTAGCCAACAAAC
Organism: Thinocorus orbignyianus; assembly: GCA_013400375.1. NCBI lineage: Eukaryota > Metazoa > Chordata > Aves > Ciconiiformes > Thinocoridae > Thinocorus > Thinocorus orbignyianus. Next base: position 12,927 of record VXBW01006078.1, on the reverse strand, counting down.
ATGCTGATGTTGCTAGGGTTGAAGAAAACCATGATGTAAACACAACTGTGCATGTGGGAGGTTGCCAAAAATGTATACACAGAGAAAACTGATTTCTGCCAGTGGAAACCATTTTTTAGTTTCCTTCTATGTTGCAATTATGCTTTTATGCATTCAAATCTAATGTTGTAATGTTCTTAATGCTGTGTTTAATTTTAAGTACTTGAATAGTCTGATTAAGGCATTGTTCGACCGCTTAAAGTTAGATGTCAGGATGATTCAGTTGCTTAAAATCAAGTATGTATACAATTATACTAGAAAATTAGGTTCTCTCTTTTTCAGTCCTGTGGGTAGTACTGTGGATCCTGTGGCTCCAGGAGTCCTGTTGACAGTAATAATAAAGCAACTGAATACATTTTTCCACAAAAGAATTCAATAGTTGATGGGTACTAATGTTTCTCGTATCAAAGTTAATTAATTGCAGACTAATATTGCAGATGCATATACCAAATTTTGAACTTCTTCCATTCCAGACCCAGTACTCTGATTACATTGCCAACCTTGCTTCCTTCACTTTCAGGTTGTCTTACTAGTCCTCCTAGAGGCAGACTAGAGCTACTTCTAGTCTACTACTAACACCAGCAATGCAGCAAAAGTATTATATTCTTTCCTACTAGAAAAAATTCTTCCTTATCATAATTTTTCACTCCTAAAAATGAGCTGAGAGCACTATTTTAATTTATTTCTCTTTCTGCTGCAGTCAGATACCAAACACCGTCTCATTGCCCCATTATTCTGTAGGTCAAATATTAATATTCTTGAATGCAAATTCTATTTAATAATTATTTTAGGGCCAAATACTGCTTAGATACGGTGAACACTTGGAAGTTCTAATGTACGCAAAGGTTAAATACTTATAAAAAGTGTGTTCTTACACACTTTAGAAGTGTGTAATTTAGAAGTTCTCACATCTAAATTACCTCTCAGGAAATAATATATTTCTCACTCATGCCAATATGCTTTGCCTATAAATTTGTAGTCTTGAATTTATAATACATACGGGCAGATTCATAAATACTATACCGTGATGTATATGCTGTTACATGGGGAAGCACCTTTTCAGCCTCAGGGATACAAGCTATCGTTCAACATGAATGGCATTGACTTGTGTCTATGTGAACTATATACACACTACATAAATGCTGTGATGACACTAGTAAAGGATACGCGGTATGCCTTGCATTGAGGCATCTGTAATTGTTTATTCCACGTTTCCTGCTGTGGTGCAGGTGAGGATATATAACCAGCCACTTCCAGAAATATAGGTTTCCTCTGAATTTGGGGAGAGGGCAAGATCCATCTAGAATGCATCCACCTACCTACTTCGCAGCAGACAGGAAAGTTATCCCTATGTTAACATGCAACCAATGACAGACCGCTTTATTTTCCTGCTTACACCCTTCTGAGTGACATGCAGAAACTGGAAATACTTTGAGGAGCTGGGAGAATACATAAAGTCCTTCATATCTATCTTGGGCTGGGTGTTTTGTCAATGGCAGGTGCAAAGTGCTATATATCCCAGCCAAGATTCAGGGTCTTACTGCCTGAACTGGTGAGCTGTGAAATAACAGATTGACCAGGACGCTTTGCCCAGCAAAGGCTCATGGATTGCTTTCATAACCATCCACTACAGGCCATGCTCCTCGGCTCTTTATTTCCACAGCAGCAGAGAGAGCAGGGAGATCTCCTCTCCATTGTGGATCTGCAGGCCTATCTTGGGCCTTCATACAAGGGTCTGCATTTACAGATCAGAAAGGCACGAAAGCCAATTCAGAAGAGAAACTACTATTTTTTATGGAAAGAGATGAGCAGAAGACCTCAGGAAGAAAAGGCAGATCAACCAAAACACCAAGTCCTTGTCTGTTCCCCAAAATCTCAGAACCGTGCTTTCTGCCACAATGTATGGTAATTACACAAAAGTTTTCTCATCTACATTAAGTATTGTTGAGCTCAGTTTTTTCTGTTATTAAACCCTGTTATTTAAGAATCTACATGGCTAGCTGCCCTTTAACACCGTGGTCCACACAGTTGGAGGTGTGTCCAGGAGCTGCCCTTTGCGGTATTTGTCACTTTAGAGCAAATCCCTTTCCTTCAATTATGTTTACCCAACTGTAAAATAGGGGCAATAAGCCTCATATCAACTTTGAAAAATAAGTATTATTAATGCTTAAGTGCTTTGTTATGCTTGAATGGAAAAGGAAATTATTATTATAATTAAGTGAATCTTAATAAATATAAATAAAACTGTTAACATAAGCATTAGAAAAATGAACTCAACATTGCAAGCCAGCAATTGCTTACTTACACTTAGAACAGTAGAAACTATTTCACATGCATCTTGCTATCACTAAACTCCACTTTCTAAATTTTACACTTGTTTTCCGCATTACAGCTAAGAACAGGCAATATGCAAATTAAATTTAGTGTCTAATCAATCCAAGAAACAGCAACCACTATCATACTTGGTGACATGCCAACACTGTAATCTTGATTAAGAAATAGTGTCCATCCAAAACTATTCTGTTTGCTATTCTAATGGGTTTGCATGGCAAGTCTTTGATAGCAGAGGGACTACAAAGGTGGCTTCTGTGAGAAGCCGCTAGAAACTCCCCCAGTGTCCATTAATGCCAGTGCCAGTCAGCTTCAAGACAGATCTACCACTGGCTAAGGATTAGCCGAATAGTGGTAGCACCTCTGGGATAACATTTATTTTTTTTGGGGGGAGGGAGGAGACTGCAACATGAGCGACACTCAGAAGAAAGAGGAGTGAGAATACATGAGAGAAACAGCTGCAGACACCAAGGTCAGTGAAGAAGGAATGGAAGGAGGTGCTCCAGGCACCAGAGAGGAGATTCCCGTGTAGCCTGTGGTGAAGACCATGGCGAGGCAGGCTCTGCAGCCCATTTAGGTTAACAGTGGAGCAGATATCCACCTCCAGTCCACGGAGGATGCTGTGCCAGAGCACATACATGTGTCCAAAGGAGGCTGTGATGCTGTGGGATGCCCATGCTGGAGCAGTCTGTTCCTGAAGGACTGCACCCCATGACAGGGACTGACATGGGAGCAGTTCATGAAGAGCATTGGAGGAGTTTGTAGAGGAGTGCCTCCTTTGGGAGTGACCCCATGGTGGAGCAGGGCAAGAGTGTGAGGAGTCCTCTCCCTGAGGAGGAAAGAGTGGCAGAGACAATGTGATGAACTGACCACAACTCCCAGTCCCCCAGGGACCTCTCCAGGGGGGAGGAGACAGAGAATGTGGGAGTAAAGTTAAACCCCAGGAATAAGCGAGTAGTGAGGGAAGGTGTTTTAAGATTTAGTTTTTATTTCTCATTATCCTACTTTTGGATTAGTAATAAATTAAATTAATCTTCCTCAAGTCAAGTCTGTTTTTCCCATGACAGTAATTGATGAGCAAATTCCCTGTCCTTATCTCAACCTATGAGCCTTTTGTTGTATTTTCTCTCCCCTGTCCTACTGAGAAGTGGAGTGATAGAGTGGTTTGGTGGGCACCTGGCATCCAGCCAGGGTCAACCCACCACAGCTATATATTAATTTAAGCTATGGGTGTAATTTTCACTGGCACATCTCCTAACCTGGAAAATAGGCTAATTTACCAAGATATCTTAAAATTTGTAGTAAGATTCTCTTGCAATATTATACACAAATCCTACACAGAACAGCTCTTTAATCGAGCAACAATATAAAATCCTTTAAGCGGCTTGCTTAGAAGACAACTTAGGACTTAGAGAAGTATATGGTATTGAAGATAGTATGTTTTTTGTAAGGAAAGAATTAAGGAAAATAACTTGCTTTTACCTGACATACCTTATTTGTCAAAACAGGTATCATGTCAAATCCTCACACTCAAATCTTCTGTGAGTCTGTTCTATGAGTTTAAGCTCTGTTACACAATTTATGCAAATAAAGACAGAACTCCAGGCTCAGTTTCAGGCAATAAACAGAAAGAAAAGCCCAGTATCTCACTCTATTTCCCCCTTCTTGTACTTACCACCTACTTGTACTTCAAAGGCTCATCAGAAGACATAAATAACCAAAAAATCTGTTTAAATGAGACACTGCTTACAAATCTTTTTTAAAAAAAATATAAGTATTTGAAACTAAAACAATGTGTCTTTAAAAAGGCTACTCTATAGTTGTGTTATTGCTCCTCCCTGCCCAGAACTGTTATCTTTTTGAGAAGGCAGTAGTAGTTTTCAGAAATAGTCACATGAAAATAAACACATCATGTGAAGAAGGGTGTGGGGAGGCAGTGTGTGAAGCAACGAAAAACTAAAACCTAAACTGATATTCAGCAAAAACCCTGTCTTGAGATGAAGAGATGCATGAACAATTGTCCGATATTAACTCAAAGCAAGTGTCTGTATCAGCAAACAAGATTTGAAAAAAATGGAAGGATACATTCGTTCTTCAATGAATGCCAACAGGAGTATTTCATCTAAATCAGATGTAAGTTTAAAAATCAAGACTTAAAGGAGACACAGCTGTCTAGATTTACAACATTAGAACAATTAGAACATTACAACATTAGAAAGTGCCTGGCTCTTTCTGCAGCTATAGCTTGCTTCCTCCAAACCTTTGCCTGGGTTACTAATACTGAGAGCCACAGCGTTACCCACTGGTTGCACTTCCTTCCTGCACGTAACCATTACGTCTTCATGGCAATTTCCCCATCTTCCAGAGAATTTAGGTGAAGGCAAAGGTTTTGCTAATTTTGAACTACCAACGGTGTCAGACACTTACTTCTACTCTCCTACTCCACACTTTATTAACAGATCGAAATCACAGTTTCAATGGATATTTCAAATGCTGGTAACTAATTATACTTGTTTCCCATGATGACTTTCCCTTCACTGCTTGTCCTACCAAACAACTTCACTGGCAAAGGCTTAATATCACATTAGGAGGAGGCTTTTTCTGCCTTATGCAAACAACCTTTACATTGTCCTCCATGTTTCTAGGCCACTGGTTCTGCAAGCATAAGCACACTTGTCAGCTTGACTTATCGAATGTTTAACAAACACTCACTGACTATGTGAAAGTCTCCTGTAAATAAATTGCAGTATGTCATGTACACCATCAAAACTACCTTGAAATAGCAGGACTCCAAGAACAATCATGTCAAAGTTGCTGCCATTTGCTCTGCACCATCTTCCCTTTCTCTTCTCCTGGTCTTTACTCCTGGAGCTACATTACATTTCAAAATCAAACATGGTACTTAGCAAAATAAACAAACACTTATCATACCCAAGGTCAAATCACTTCATTCATTGACTTTAAGTCTCAAAAGTTATGATTTACTACATATTCTGTTTATTTTTAAAAACAAACAACTAAGACCAAGTTAATGTAAATAAACAATGCTGATGATGCACTGTCCTAGAGAATTAAGCCATAACGTTCTACAGCATGGAAAATAGTGCAAAATTCCACATGCACAAAGAGGCTAAATTCTGTGTCCTCAGAAAATAACTTTATATACCACAAATTTACTGCATTTTTACATCTCACAAAAGGAAGTTACAGTAAACCCCAGAAAAGCTTGCCTTTTTGGTTTTTTAACCCCCATTGTGGGGAAGCCATCACCAAAAAAGAGTATAAGAACAAAGTGCCTAAAAAGAAGTGTAACACCAAAGCAACACCACTTTCTGATTGTAAATTTGAGCAATTTAATGGCAGCATCTGTTCTTTTTGACAAGTAGGCAGATGTATTTTGGGCCTCACGCTAGCCAAAAGAAAATGATCGTATGACTTACTAAAGAGCAATACCAAAACCATAATGAAAATCTTATTTATTCTGATGACTTACTAGCCCAGAAGCAGTTTGAGCCCAAATATTTCCTTTTACTATAGGAACAGAGTGGCTCTAGTGATGAATTCCACATTATCTGTCTGCAGTATTACTCAGTATTGAAGATGGAATAATGGCTTAGGTCTCTCTTGACAGTATTTTTTATTTTCATATATATGTGGTAATAATGAGCAGAAAGTTTTATTAATGCACAAACATAAAACCTACAAGGAGATATACCAGTACCTTTCACCAGTAATATGAATTAAAATTTTGAGTTCCATGGCTAGTTGAGTGTGCATTAAAGCTACTGTAAACAGCATCAGGTGGAGGTGTGATCAAGATGGAAAAGATCTCTGTTGCTTTAGGTGTAATCAAGATTACAAAGCTTACGTGCAGTAAGTGAAATGATCTAACAGACAGAAATCCAACATAAGGGCATAGTTAAATTTAATCCTTATTTTGTTTAAAACTAATTCTGCCTCTATCTTGCCACGTCTATCCCCATTCTGCCTCCATCTAGATGCCAAGCCTACTAGTTATCTTTACTTTGGAAGAGCGATATACAATTTGGTCCTACAAGACAAAATTCCCAGAGGACAAAGACATTCCCTTTCATGGACAAACAGAAGGCATTCATGGTGCACTCTCTCTCAGATAACTCTCAACTCCAAGTTGAAGCTTGCCTTAGAACAATGAGGATTGCAAATAAATAACAACAGATGCTTGAAGTGTGGAAAGCAAGTGTCTCACATGGAAAAAAAATCAGCAAGAGGAATCTTGCAAAACAATGGCACACTGTTTTTTGTTGTCTGTTCTATCTTTTCCCAAGCCAGAGATATGGCACTCAGTGAACCAACAGAAAAAATTACTGATTTACCTTCAGACCTTGTAGAGCAAGGTTATGGGCTAAGAAGTTTGTCCCCATCTTTTAGGTCCCATGGATACAATAAGGTCTCTCATGAGCCTTCTCTTCTCCAGGCTAAACAATCCCATGTCTCTGAGCATTTCCTCATAAGAAAGTTGTTACAACCCTCTGACAACTTTGTGGCTTTCCTCTGGACACATTCCAACAGATCCATGCCTTTCTTGTACTGAGGGCTCCAGAGCTGGATGCAGCACTCCAGGTGCTCCAGACTTGCTAATTAAACTGATTTATTCTTCCAGATGATTAAAATTACCTCACTGAGCACTAGAAAGTTCCTCTGCAATATTTCCAGGTGTAAGGTCCAAGGTCAAACTTATTTTAGTGATCATCACTTACATCCCAATTTGGACTTTGTTGCTAACAGTCAACTCCTGACAGGAGATTCAGAATTTATTACTTAATTCTTTTTCTCCTTCCTATTAAAAAAAAAAAAGAAAATAATTGTCATTTATGATGGATTACTATTTGATTTATGTGCCCTAGGGTCTCTAAGGAATAATTTTACATACATTATTTTTCATTTTAAAAACTGCCACTGTTGCCTTCACCCTGTTAGTTAAAGCATCTACTTTCACCAATAGATTGTGTTCTCTCCTGTCACAATTCAGCATTGCTCCTCTGAAAACACCAGAGCAATTCTAACTTGAACCAGCTCAAAGTCTGCTTTTCTCTGTTCTGATCTCTTTTACCTGTTGTGTAATATAGAGCTCACAAATAAATTAATCATTAATCCAGAAGTACTCTTACAATGGAGAAAAACCCACAGTAATACTTGCACAAGGATTACCAATTCAAGTGCATTTGATATACATTTACTTTGAAATCTTAGGTATCACGACTCAGCTATGATTTTCAAGCCTAATTTGATTATAACTCTCTTCTTTGCAGTTCTCTGCAGCTACTGGAGAGCCATGAAGAACATTACTAGCTTAACCCTTAAGAAAACCTGCAGCATAACAAACTCAGATAACAGTATCACTGACAATTACACAGGATAGTATGAGGTGTTCTTCACTACTGTAACAGGCACATTAGAAAGAGAGAGAGGTATGATGTGGCTTTATTTTCTTTTCATTAACACCACCAGAACCTAGTATAAAAAAGCTTGTGTTCCTGATATAATTCAAAATTTGAGCAAAGTTTTTATTTTTCTTTCCTTCATTGACAAAAAGAACAAAGAACTAGTGAGAGATTAGCATAGTAGCCACAGAACTATAAAAATAGACTTTGCAGCAAAAGGGATACATCTGTCTTAGTACTGTTTCCACGACCACACCGAGTTTTGCTTCATTGGTTAATTCATATGGATTATCTGGAGTCCAGACCATTCAGATGAAAAAACTCTTGAGCCAACTAGCCAAGTCTTTACTGAGCTTCAGGTGGAAAATGTTTTGGCACAATATGCATGTAAATTGATGATGAGAGAAGTAACCCAAGGCAAATTCTCTTTCTAACTGCCCACCTTCAAGATACAACAAAACGTGTCAGAAATTTTCCATATATATAAGGGACTATATTATACTTTGTAATTTTAACATTTGATAGCCATTTAGGGGGGACCTTGACAATTATTCTCCAAAAAAAAAGAGCAAGAAGTACTTCTCGTGTCAGATTCTACCTAATAAGGATGCTGGGCAGCTGATCCATTTATAACTGTGTTTCCAAGAAAATGTGCTATAAAATTTATCCCACCATTGCTGATGCTGAAAACTTTTGCTCTAATTTTCCTATTAGTTGCCTTGTTTCCTGGAGACTCTCTCATGCCTTTTTGGTTTTCAGAGAAAACCTTAATGAAACCCAAAGGTAGCCTACAAGCTTAGAAAATGAAAATCAAATGGTGTTGGAGTCTGACACCTGACACTGACACCTGCTCGGCCTACCCTACATGTTACTCCAAGGACAGTAACCCAACTAGCTAGATACGTAGCTGGAGTTACATTTTTCCAGAAACAAAGGCATTAAGAAAGCATACTAGGAAGTATCTGTATCATACGCCGCGTTTATCTAGACAAACTACCTTGGTATTGTAGCCACGTTAACACTAAGCTACATACATGATAAATTACTCTGGAGGCTGCTGTATAAACATTACCTTTAGCAATGATTTCACATTTGCTATGAATCAGAACTATCTCTATAATACTTTCAAAGATTCTACAGTCTTACTGCGGGTTCATACAAGAAGAAAAAGATATTTTTTTCTAGGATAGGATTAATATCTATATTTGACATCACCTTAAAACAAACAAACAAACAAACAAACAAACCATCCAGCATTTACAACGCAAGCAGAACTTGTTCTTCTTATTGAGCATCTAGAAAACAGGCCATAAAACATGAACTGGGCAAAAATTCTGAATAAGGAAACAGAATTTTTAACACAAAGAAACAATTCTTATCTCAAAAAAACCCCACGCACCAGACTTCTGAAATAGGGGAGGACACAGCAAGAGAAACATTAATTATCATTTACCTTGTTCTCACTTTTCTTCAACAAATATTTAGCTAGTGACCACTTAGGACTGAAGCTTCTGCAAGGCAGACTTTGCCTGTGAGATTTAGGACTGTTCTTATATTCTTAATCTTCTTTAAAATTATTAAAAAATGTGACCCTGAACAATTCTGCTTCATATAAAACAAAGTCACAGCTGTTCAACATCCAGCAGCTCAAGAATACCTATTTAATAATTATGCCTCCTCCTTATCACAGATGACTTGCTCTTACTAATTTTGCCAGGAATTTTGACCATATTAAGAAGGCACAAGTAATGCACCATGCCTGCAATATTCACACCCTTCTTGCCAATCTGCTACCATACAGCAGTCTGCATCCAACACAATAAGGATACTTCAGGTACTGTAGATGAGGCTGTGGATGTACAATGAGTTTAAGTAACCTCACCCTCATGCATATTTACCTTTGACCTTTCACTTGTCTGCTACATTCAATCACAACACACAATAGTTCAGAAAGAAGGACCAGGACATTAACATCATACTTGTTGCATTGCATCAATAACCCTGTACCTATCTCTTTCACTTGTTTTACTCTCTTTTCATAGTTGGGAAACGACTGCCCCAAGAGCTTAAAGCAGCTAAGCTAGTGCCTGTGCAGCAGTTAGCATACTGATGCCTTAAGCCAGCTTACCATAGAATCATAGAATGGTTAGAGTTGGAAGGGACCTTAAAGATCGTCAAGTTCCA
>VXBW01006077.1:527497-571666 GCA_013400375.1 Thinocorus orbignyianus | reverse complement strand
AGCCCTCGCTGCGGCGGCGTTTAAAGACAGACATAAAAGCGGCGGGGGGGAGAGGAAGGGGGAGGGCAGCGACGGGCCCGGGGAACCGCACCTCCTGACGCAGGGAGGAGCCCCCCCGCCTTACCCTCCCTTTCCCCACCGCCCCGCCTGCAGCAGCATCCTCCCAGGCGGGGAAGAGGAGGAGGAGGAGAAGGGGGCAGAGGCCCGCCGCCGCGCCAACAACCCTGCGGCTGCGCTCCGGCATCGCGGCTGCCCCATCCCCTGCCACCTCCTGCATGGATGCGGGACGGTCACCGCGTCCCCCCTGTGCCGCCGCCCTTGGCCCCGTGTTGGCGGGATACCCCGGGACGGACGCAGGCGGGGAGGTGGCCTCCTGTCTGAGCGTCCCTGGAGAACATGGAGGGTTTCCAAAAGAAGGGGGAGAGGGAGTGAGGGGTCGGCCAGGAGCAGGAGGGGCACCCGCATGCTGGAGGGGACGAGGGATGGAGACCTGGCGGGGGACAGCCTGAGGGCAATCGGAGGAGGATGGAAGGCACCGACCTTGTGGTGATGGTGGCCAGATCTTGCAGACCAGACTTTGGCTGCTGCAGCAGTGTGAAAATGATGTTTCACTCTAACACCCCGCCCTAAACTTCCTTTCATTCTGTCCACTGCACTTCCATCAGGTTTGTTGGTTTGTTTTTTTCTTTTTTTCCTTTGCTTGCATTTTTCTTGAGAAAAAAGACAGCAGATCCATTCTGGATAGAAAGGAAGGCGTGAGGTAAAGACGAGGAAGTGAGCTGTACAGAACCACGGCAGTCGGATGGGGAAAGCACATTGGTCTTGGCGAAGGTGAGCACCAAGGAATGGAGGGTGAACTGCTTCAATATTCACTCTGCCTAACTATTGCAACAACTTCAGCCTTAACACACGCTGAATAAAAATATCGAACTCTTACACCGTGTGAATCAAGGAGAGATTTTTCTTCAACAGCTTAGGAAGTTAGTCTGCCTAGCTGATTTGCATTTCCCTCATATTTAACCAAGAAAGCTGTGACGCAAACTTACTTTCGTATTTCTACTTCATTATCAAAAGCAATTTGTCATAGTATTAAGCATTTTTCATTGTTGTTGGTAGTACACTTAACTAATGCTTTCCAGAATGTATTTCAATTATGCATAAAAATGATCCTGTAAACAATAGATTTTGCATCTAGTGGCTGAGTACTATTTGGAACTCAGTGAAAATGAATTTACCTTCCCTAGTTGGGAAACAAACTTCTTTTATACTAAATACTAATGAGAGGAAGAATTTGCACTCTCTACTGCCGCATCATGAGTGATGCTTTTATTTAGTAAATTAATAATGTTATCACATGACTGGATACTTAATTGAAACAGGAAAAGGTCATTCCTAGATCCCTTTGAATTCTGCATGCAATTAATGATGAGCTCAGGTCTTTAATCATGTTCCTAATCATTTGAGACCTCTAAGGTATAGGAAAGGTACTGTTCAACTTTCAATGTCCACAAACATATCATCGGATATTTACATCTTTTTGCAGTTCCTTGAGGAATTTGCAAATACCTCAAATACCATGTAAAATCCCACATTGGTAACTATTCAGTAACATTATTTTCATCTTTTCCAGACTTTCGGCAAACTAGAAATCTACATTCAGCATTTGGCCATTTCAACAGTTTCAGATATTTTTACTGCTGCTCTTGTAAACAAGTTATTTTTTACTCGAGTGCTTGTAATCACCTCTGAAGTTTATTGGAACTTAACCATCTTTAAATTCCACATTGGTTTAATTTTCGAAGTGCAGGTATTTCCAACATCAAAACTGTAGAAGCAATTCCACTTCCATTGCAGAAGGATTTCCACTTTTGCTTCTAGGTGCAAATGATAAAAATATGATACAAAAAGGCTTATTATTTTTTGCCTTTTTTTTTTTTTTAACCACAAGAAACCAGTGGGAGACACAAGGTTTGCAGTTTAGCCGTTGTAAGATTGAACTGCATTGGAGGGGAGTTTATCATTCTCTAGTTGGAGAATGTGGGGCCTACACGCAAGCAGAGAAAGCCTCATTTGCTGGTGAGACTCTCAGCGTTTATCTGTGCTTGTGACTCAGGAGGTTTGGGGACAGAGAAACAAGCGATGTGGAAAGCAAGAAATGTCAGCATGAGAAAAAACATTGCCCTAAAGCAAAGCTGAGATGCTGATGTAGAAAACCTCTGCCTCATCAGACTTTAGACTAAAAAAAATAAATACACGAGCTGTGAAAAATGAGCACATGCTATTTGCAAGAGAATGTTTTAGGGAGGAGTTTTGCCAATTTCCTTTTTTTCTGCTAGGCTTTACCATCCTTTCACTTGCAAAGATATTTTAAATATAACACCTTTTTTATGGTATTGTTGGAAGTAAACATGTATGAAATATGCCACTGAATAAAAAATATTTTTACACCTCTTCTAACTATTCAATAATTACAGTCTTAGTTATTAATGTATTGATTTCTTTAAATCTATCTTCTGCCTGAACTATTTGTATTCTGTAGATTGATGGTGTGTCATTCAGTAATAGGTGAAATTTAGGAATAATGTTCTTGTATCTAGAATGAAGTAGCAAAATATTTACCAAAATGGGAATAAATATGAGTCAGTTTACACCAGTAAATTTGAATAGGAACCACAGTAAGTGATTGTCGTTATTACTGGTTAAAAATCATTCCTCAGGTTCATAGTCCAGTGCTTGAATTTCCAGGACAGAACTATTTAGTGTTTGGAACTCTCCATAAAGTCTGTTTTGTAGTGCTTCAACAAAAACCCAGCAGTTTCTTGTTAAATGAGCCTCTTGTATGCAAGTATTGTTAATATTCTCAGTGCGTATAAATTACACTTTTTCACATGCTGACTAAATGTGAAATTAGATAACATTGCATCTTGCACCTTTTGAATCTGGCACTATTGTTAATGTTCTCCCTTTGTCTTGGTGTTAGTTCTGTGCTGAATTTTGGTTTAAGCTATTGCAGTTCAAAAATACTGTGGATTGTAAACTGAGTTGCATCAATAATTGTGAGCTATACTAGCTATTTGACCAGTCTGCTAGAGCTGTGTCATGATGACCTAGGCATCTGGAAGACTGCTTTACACTACTACTTTATTTTTCATAGATATTAAACTCTGTTTTGAGGCACTGTAGGTATGCAGATGCTACACATAAACCCCCTCAAAAAGCTAGGTATGTTGTTAATAGCAAGTCTAGTTTTGTGCTCTCACAGCAAGATGATTGTTCTGAGGATCACGTTCAGCTTGAATTTTGATCCTGTGTTAGTTTCAAACTCTGTTAGAAGTTGAAGAAAATACACTTGACTTTTTAATACAATTTGTCAATACCTGTTGTCAATGCCAACCTCAGGTTTAGACAGCATTGCTTGATAGTGTGCTGTCAAAATAGCTTTAGGTTTTCCACCTTGGGTTGCCATTTATATTTTTTTTTGGTTCAGCGTTTAACTTAGTGCAAATTAACCCCCAGGCTCAGTTTTTAGCACCCCTCCACTCACTCTTCAAACCTGCTCATAATTTTGTCTGTCAGTATATGTGTGTCAAGTTTGCAGTTATCACCAGACAGAAATCCTCAACTAGTTTTGAAAGTCCAGTTCTGGAGAATTTAATAGCTTTTCAGCTTATTAAAATAAGTTCAAGTGATTGTGATCACATTTCTTAGTGCATTAATGGGACCTGCTGCATGGAAGAGAAGGAACAATTTTGGATTTTTATCTAATTTAACTGATCTTTCAAAAATGAGAAAATTTCAGGCAGGGTGACATTTGACCCTTAGCCTACAGTGTTTCTCAATGTAGAACAACCTGATGACACAAACAGACTCCCTTGGACAAGCAAACAGGTAAAATACCTGTATTCCAAAGGGTGCTTACCAAATCTACAAAAAATACTCAAGACTTCAATGTGATTCTTCCATGAATAATGCTCTACAAATGCCACATTAGCATGTCTTGGATCAGAGAAGCCACTATGATTTAAGAAATGCCATGCAATGGTTATATAGCAAGTGATCTGTTGAGATATTGCCAACTAGTGTGAGCAGCTGTAAACCACAGTGGTTGCTCCTTCGTGTTGCGGTAATGATGGAGTCCTTAAAATCTGGCTAATTTTTTGGCATTTTACCTTTTTGTCTCTAAATATTTTCTGAGATATTAACAGATATAGGAGATTTGGCTTTATCAAACGACGCTTCTGTTGCCATGTTGCCAAAAATGTGGATTGTCTGTTACTCTGTGTTTAACTTCAACTCAACATTTAAGAGTCTGTTGAGAAGATCACTGAAATATTTTCACAATGTCACACAGAAAATACTGACAACTAGGTGACATAAAATGAAAAATTGGTTGAAAAATCCTGTAATTCAACCATTCAACCACAGTGGCAGGGCGCTGGGATTAGCTAATCTGGGATTGCGTACTAAACTCATTCTTACCTTCACTTTCACTGGTTTTGGATGAAAAGTCTGTGAAGATTTTGTTGCATAGGATTTCTTTAACTCTGCAAGGGCACTTCAGGAATAAGTGGTCACAGCAGTTGACTGTTGCTTAGAATTGCAGTATGTTAATAATCTCTCAAGCATGGTTTTGTGTGGCCTTGCCACTTGAGTATAAGAGAGCAAGTCAGTGATTGATGTTATTCTTGCCATCACTGCTGTGTGTATCATGCAGAGAATGGAATGGTCTTAAATCTTGCCTTCAGGCTTTGTCTTTTAAGTATATATATTTAGGTAACTGGCAGCTAATTTAGTAGTTTGTAATGTACTTCATTCTGGTAGGAAATAACATGAGAAATAAAGTCCTGAGCTGTTATAGAAATCTGGCCAGAATAAATGTGCCCTTCTGTCACCTACTGAAGAAAAAAATTATCGTAGATAAGGCAAATATGAAACAATGGCATCGTATTGAGTGATAAAACAGAACATTGGAAGGGTATGTAGATCATGGATGTTCAGAGCACCACATCGTTAATTACAGGTAAAACATATATTAAGTTAGCATCCAAACCAGTTAGAATACTTGTATATAAAGTCATATTTTAGCAGTTAATATCTAAAAGAGTTAATTATACTACTCGTGAAAATGTGGAAAATAAAGATACAATTTTGATAATGGAGCCATTCTCTATATCTTTGACAATCACCAAAATTAGGTTGATGACAGCAATGTAGAAAGCTAACAGCCACCCAGCTGCATCTTATTTTGTTGAATATAAAACAACGGCTATAATAACTACTGTAATTTATGTCTATACAAATCAAATTTCAAGACACCAAAATTTTAAAAATAATATGGTTGAGTGGGTTGAGAATGAGGCTAAGGCTAAGGAGCTAAGAAAGCCCTCTGCAAATGCACAGTAACTAGAAAAATAAAATAGGCTCTGCAAACATTAGCCACAACTGCAAAACACTGGAAGAAAGCCTGGACAAAGCTAAAATGTGAACTCTTTAACGTATTATACATTGGACTCTCAAGTACAGTATTCAACAAGCTGTCATTCCCATTTCTTCCATATTTTTCAAAAAAATCTCTTTATAATTTTCAACCTAAAATTTTTACTTATATGTTGCCTGTTTAACAGGCTTTTGTTGCCTGTAGCAACTTTAGTGGTCTTTTCATGAAATTAAAAATACCTTTTGTCTCCAACAGCAGCAGAAGGAATACCAAAGAATAATAATAAATAAAAAAAAGAGTAAAACCGTTTTATATAAATTGACAATTTTCAGTGGTTTTGTGAAACTGAACATGTTGAAATTAAATGAACTTCAGCTGAACAGGACAGAACCACTGACGAGCCACCGTGACTTCTTATTGCAACGTCGTGCCAGCTGCTTTTAGAAGCCACTGTCTGGTGTGGATTCTGAAGGAAATCCTTTATCGCCTGGGCCATGAATTATCCCTTTGAATACAGTGAGCATGGGTTTGCTGGTTGCACACCTGGTTTTGTGTTCTGGTGATGTTTAGGCAGGTGCCTTATTCTCCCCAGTCTGAGGCAAATCAAAGTGCATTGCAAGACTTAGACGTAACCAGAGAGTAGAGCACTCAGTGTACGAAACACTGTGAATTGAGAATTTGGCTAATTAGGTTTTGAAATGCTTGTTTAAAATTTAAATTTCACTGAATTGAAAGTTTATGTATGATTAATGGAACACTGTATCGACTGTCATTTCTTCAGCAGAATAAATTATATATGTACCTTATTTTGTTCAGGGAAGAAAGAAATTGCATTCAAAATATTCTTCAGATAGATACAAAGTATCATGTAAAGTGTAGGTGTATGAATTTTGGTTTTAAAAATTATCCATAACTTACTGCTTATTAAGGAATGATTCCATGAGTTATATTCACCTATATAAGACATTTTGAGAATCTGAGAAATTATATTCTCCATTTAAATTCAGAAGACCGGTATGCTTGCCATAAAATCCTAAAGTCACACCGATGAAATCATGCCCAGAGGAAGTACTTTCTGATTCCCAAAACTCACTGAGACTAGAAGAAAAACATTGTAGCATCTCAAAACTGTGCATGAGTTAAAAATAGTTTCCTCTCATGATGTGTTGTATCTGAGATGACACATTTTCCAGAAAATTCTTGGGGATGTATTTTTTAAATAAATACTTCTATGACAAAATGTAACAGGTAGGGACTATTATATTATTTCAATTACTGCAACTCAGAATACCATGTAAATAATGGAATGTAACAAGGAGGGGGTATTTTCAGAAATCCCCAAAAGGCTCTTTTACAGATTGAATAAATGATAAATTAATTTTTGTGACAGCAAGGAATAAATAGCATAGGATGTTCAATTGCAAGCCATCCACAAGTGATTTTAAATGCATTTAAGCAAGTAAATGTGCATTTGTACAGAGTGTTCTGCATGGCCATCCAGGACATGGGAAAAAGAACAAATCCTCTGCTCGGGCAAACAGAAGAAAAAAGATGTTATAGTCATGAGTGTCATTCCTAGGGATGGGCCAAAACAATAATTACTTTGAAAATGCAGAGGCTTATTGAGGTTTATTGAGTTATTTTCTTTGCACCAAAAATTCGTGTAGATTTGTGTTGCAACACAGTATTCAAAAAATGAAATGTTTAAATAGAAGTCTAATGACTTCACTTTGTCATATATTGAGGTTTAGCAAATTTAAAATTAAGTCAATATAAACCATTATTATTATCTTTTAGGCCATACACACATAAGCATCACATAGATGTCCAGTATACAGTTGAGCATGGTTGAGCATAGCAATCTGTTCATGGGCATACTGTATGTCTTAAATGAAGTGATAAAATGGCAGGAAATTTGTTTTTTTTTCAAAGCCCTCTAAAGAAATCTTTTTTTGCCTGTAGAGCCACACTATATACTGCATTTTGAGTGTTATACTCAGGACTCAGTTCTGAATGTTGTTTTTGTTCAACTCTTACCTGTAACTGCATGTGATACTCAGAATTGGTTTTTACATTTGAGTTAGGTAGACTATTTAAATATATACTTTTGCTCTGCTTTGGTGTTTTTTGTCATCTTATATTGCGGTGAGCCAGGATGAAATCCAAACCTTGCTGAAATATATTCTAAAATTCATGGGTCTAGGATAACATAGGTAAATCTATGTTAATCTGTACATTGCATAAAGAAAACTGTGGTTTAAAGAAAAGTTGCAAAATATCTGTGGCTATGTTGGTTGTCTCAGTGAGATTTTGAAGCAAAACGGTTGGACTATGTATTTTAATATATGGCTTCAGACCACAGGCTTCTGGACTGAGAAAATCACGTTTCAAATTTCTTAATACCAGAACTGGCAAGGGCAAATGTACAGCTCCACTCCTGTCTGTAATCCTGTTGGTCATTGGTGCCCACAGAAGCAGCAATTCCGTGCTTGCAGGGTAATAACTGGGTTATTTCATGACAGTACGAAATCCATGTTAGATTTTGGCCATGTCTTACACATGTTGTTTCATACTTAGTTATCGATAGACAAGGGTGGAAATTACTTTTTTACTCCTGCACAGAATTTTCTTTAAAATTTGTGGTATAAGGAACTTGTGCATTCCATATGCCTCAAACTGAATACCTTATGAATCAACCACCACTTGGTCCTCCAGTGAAAAGACACAAGCAATTCATTTGAAATAATTCCATTTTAATACTTTACAATCATAAAGCAAATCTAAGGAAATGCAAGCTTACAGGATATTCATAACAATAAAATTTATTTGTTGACCTTCAGTTAAGGTCAGGGAGTGAGGACCAAGATGTGTGTTTCATTTACGGGAGCAAGAGGCTGGAGGGGACAACTTGGATTAGCAAATCCAGTTCCGTGATATTTTAGTCAATCTACCGGTATAAAATCATGCCTAAATTTATCCTGTTCCATCTTAAAACTACTTATATGGCACCACTGTATCTTGTTCAAAAGTTTCTCCATAACAACCCTCCTGCTATAGTTAAAGCTTTTCTTTGAACATCCAGTCACAGCCTATTCATCATCATTTACTCTTGTGCCAAAAAGTTCTTAAAACTTCTGTCTTTGTATTTTATGTATCATCATGTATTTATGGAGAGTAACGCTATCTCTTTTTTCCTTTGTTTTGGCAGAGTGTATAAAACTGAGGGGTTTTAGAGCAAGGAAAGATAATATAAAGCTATCCTCATGTGTATTAGTCATGCACATCATGAGGAGATCTTAGCTTGGGTCTTAAAAGCAGCAGGCATGGGATAGTTTACTACAATATTGTTATAGCGAAGTGTTATCCCTGAGGTAATTTATTACATTCCTGTGAAAAACTAAGTATGTCATGCACAATACAATGCCAATGCAGCACATGTTGTTTTCAGTTATGTATAGGACCAGAACAAAGGTCCACCTGAACAGTATCTGTCACCAGCAGTGTTAGCTTGTAGATGTTTACAGAAGGGGGGCCTCAGCCCGTTGATCCAGCCTGTCCAGGTCCCTCTGCCAAAGCCTTTCTACCCTCAAGCAGGTTGATGCTTCCACCCAACTTGGTGGTGTCTGCAAACTAACTGATCCCCTCATCCAGATCACTGATGAAGGTGTTAAAGAGAATCAGCTCCAATACCAAGCCCCGAGGGCCACTGTTTGTGACTGGTCACCAACTGGATTTAACTCTATTCACCACCACTCTCTGGGCCCAGCCCTCCAGCCAGTTTTTAACCCAGCAGAGAGTACTCCCATCCAAGCCATGGGCAGCCAGTTTCTCCGGGAGGATACTGAGGGACAGTGTATTAAAGACCTTACTAAAGTTCTGGTAAACAACATCCAGAGCCTTTCCCTCGTTCACCAAGTGGGTCACTTTGTCATAAAAGGAGGTCAGGTTTGTCAAGCAGGACCTGTCCCTCGTGAACCCATGCTGACTGGCCCTGATCACCTGGGCATCCTTCATGCGCCACATAATGACACACTCAGGATGATATGTTCCATGACCTTCTCAGGCACCAAGGTCAGATTGATGGGCCTGTAGTTCCCCAAATCTTCTTTACTGTCCTTCTTCTGGATGGATGTCATATTTGCTAGAACTTCCCGATTTGCCAGAACTGCTGGTAAATGACGGAAAATGGCTCAGTGAGCATTTCTGTCAGCTCCCTTAGCACCCTCACGTGGATCCCATCTGGGCCCACAGACTTGTTTATATCCAGGTGTTGGAGCAGGTCCCTCACCAACTCCCTTTGGATTAGGGGGTCTTCATTCTGCTCCCCACCCCTATTTGCTAGCTCAGAGGTCTGAGTGCGCACAGAACAACCAAAACTGTTGATTGAAGTCAAATGAGTAGTCTCACTGTTTATCTTTAAATATATTTGTTTCCAGACATTTTTGTAATCCTTGACTTTAATTTATTATTCATTATTTATTCATTTTCCAAGATTGCTGACAAAATTCTTAAAAACACATATTAAAACATATCAGGCATAGTACTTTAGGTGTTCTGCTATGGAATTAATGCAACTTTTGTCCTCCTCAAGTGTCTCCAGCTACACAGAAATTGAAGTTTTATTGTGGAGGATTGTAATCATTATTAGTAAATCTCCCTTGGCCACCAAGAGTTACACCACCAGTTTTGCTGTAGGCTTAAGCAAGCTTTCATAATTTTTGCATATTTTACTTAAGGAGATTCTTTATTTCCTCATTGTGTAAGTCTACAAATTTCCCTAGTAATTTTCCTAACTTCTACCTATTGGCTGCTCTAAAACTAAAAATCTCAGCCACAGCATTACTTAGCCCTTCTATTTATGCGGTTAAACTAGGTCAACTCTTCCTTTAACTGCTTTTTTTCCTTATTGACTTCACTGCCCTCCAAAACAAGTTAATATTAACCTTTTTTCTCTTCATTAATTATTTGTTAACAAAAAGAGAAATGTATCATATGCCCTGCTTAGCAATAGTTGCTGTTGATATTTTCTCTCCAGTTCACCTATAGTTTCTACTTGCTATGGCACATGCTTCAGTAGTACTTATCTTGCCAGCAACATTATTTTCTTCATATTAGTGTCCTGTTCTGAAGGTTTATAGTAGACGTATGTCATTATTACCAAACAAAACAAAAAAAAATCTTTCCACTACCACCCAAAAAAAATATTTTAGCCAAAACATATTTTATTCATGCTCAATTCTGATTTGATTTAAGCTTTCAGCAGCAGCTTCCAGAATACTACACATTATCTTCACCTTTGTCTCTTTTCCATATCTGACACCAGCAGTTCTAAGTCTTTCATTTAAATTCCAGAGGTTTTTGCATTAACGTAAAGATATGTTAGTTATTTTCTCTTGAGTTCATCCAATTTCCTAGTTGATTAGGCAATCTTCCTCTGTCTTATATCCCTGACTTGTGCTCTTGTCACTGTCATCACTATTCATATTTTCTTTCTCTTAGAATTATGTTCTTCATTTTCTCTTTTAACACTCCATTTATCATTTCTTTTCTCTTCTTCTTTACTAAATATAAGTAGATGGATTATCTGAGACACTCAGGTTTTAAAAAAAAATATCTGAGGGACAAGCTTTGATATTAGATACCTGAGCTTACTTGCATGCTTAGAATCGACTCCATCTGCTGAGAAGAGCAAATACCTCCCAGAAGCTGGACGTCTCCCTTAAATCTTCTGCTCAGCCTCATTACATAGATCTGAATTTCCAAAAAACTGCTGCCTGTGGGCTCCACTTCTGAAGGGTTTATAACCCCAAATACCAATTTAAATAATCAAAGTAAATCTTTGCTGTCTCGCTCAAAAGTCCTAAAACTCCACTTGTGATCAGATTCCTGCTATAAGAACTGCTGGACTGGCGGCACTCTTGTGATCATTGACACATTATGAATTTTGCCCATGTCTGCCCATGTCATGGTTTTCAGTGGACATCAGGGAGTTGTTTGGCCAAACACAAAGAGCTGTCAATGGGTTTTCTGCATTTGAATCCTTCTCAGTCCACAGCCAGTATCTTAACTCTTTATTGTGTCTAAATCTGTTCAGTGAGAGAGTCTCTTGATTCTTAATTTCTGACCACAAAGACTCAACTCTTGATGTTTTAGTGAATATCAGACTCTCCCCAATCTGTTACACTCCTGTCTAAGGATCATTCTGCTTTATAGATATTTCCATGTTTCCTATGTATTACTCAGTCTTTGCTTTTCATTTGGTTCCTGATTGTCCCTTCTCTTCCGTAAATTTTTCTACTGAGACAAACTTCATTCCTTCCCTATGCCACCCTCTCTTATTTTGGTAGAAATGAGGATATACTACTGCTACTGATCTGCAAAGCTACTTTGCTGTTTCCAGCAAATTCCTAGTCCTTCTGATCTCCTGAATGCTGCTACTTTAAGCAAAAAAATGTTTAACTCTTCTGTATTATTGTTGGCTTAATTGCTTCTCTGTGTATCTTCTGAACAAGCATTTTATCTTTTTTGTCTTCCAGTTTCACTGTGTTTCACATAATGTTAATCACACTGGCTGTTGTAAAATGATAACTGATAAAGTACTGATTTACATTATCGAAATTAATCAAAGGTTTTTGGAGTAAATAACATCAAATCCAGCTTTTTTATCCAAAAGCTGGTTTTGATCATTTTACTTTTATTTCATTATTTCCATTGTCCTACAAGAACAATATGAAAATAAAGTTTCGATTCAGACAACACTTTTTTTCTCTAAACTACTGGAAAACTTCAAGTAGAGTTAAATACACATATAAAGGATCTGGATTTTGCATTTTATCTATTTGTTTTAACTATTTTATCAGCAAAAAGTTACTCTCTAAAGACTACTAAGTAGTAACATTGAGTAATTTAGAAGTGTTTTTAGTGGGGAAAACCATAAAAACTACTCAATCACTTATTTTTTCATGAAGAAAGTTAGTTGCTACAACTACACACAGCTAAGGCTGCTTGCATGTAGTTTTAAGGGCCTGTTTTATGCTTTAGTATTTTATTACTTTAAGGGATACTACTTTATTTCTTTAACAAAAAGGTTAACATAATGTCATCACAAGGGAAAACAGAATCGGTAACTTACTCAACAATTCTTTTTCATAGTAAATAGATTAAATTTTTACCTACTAATATGAGTACAGGCTGTAATACTGGAAGATAAGTTGTATTTTTAAAAACTATTGATTTCAGTAGTTATTTTTCCGTTTTGTAATGTACAGTGAATCATATCCATTGTATTTTTTTAATTATATATCTTCCATATGGTTTATTATAATTTGTGAATTTTAAACCAAATTCTAGTTCGCAATGGTGTCTTTAGGATCTAGTTTGAACTAAAAAAATCAATAATTCTTTCAAACATCAAACACTAGCTCACTCTTGAAAATCAAATGCTTTCTTCAATGCTGTCGGTATTTTTTTATAGGAAATATATCTTATGTGGGTGTATCACAATTACTTCAAAGGCAGTATATGTCTAAAACAGTGTCAGCCATCCCAACATTATTGTTGCTTACATTCCTCTGGTGGGATGGGATAAATTGTCCTGTGGATACTTGTTCTGTCCAGCAGCTGGAAAGAAGACAAAATCTTAGCTTAATCCAGACACCTAACTTTGAGGCAGCTGAAAAAATTCCATCCCCCACCCACACAACTTACTTAAGTACAACTTAGAGAACCCAAGTCCTTAAATTATTGCAATTATGACAAATATTTTCACATAAGCTTGAGATTCAAGCTCACTAGTTGTACACTTATATCCATATTATGAGAATTTATAAAAAGCAAACAATGGTGAAGTTAGAATGACATAATTCGACTATGTAAAATGCTTATTTAAAAATAACAGGATGTAGAAAAATTGGCTATATAGACTACTTGCATTTACATATTATTTTGCATATATGTATTGAATTAATATGGATATCCATTAACATGGATATTATATAAAGACTACTATGATTCAACTTGGTCATAAAACTTCCTCAAATTACATTTTTCTGAGTATGTGCTTACAAATGCTAGAAATCATTAACTAGCATTTGCTTGAGAATACAGTAGGCACTATTTTCTGTGCACAGAAATCAAAATATGCAATATTTACATGGATATTCTTGTAGGATGATTTCTTTGTAGACCACTCTAATTTGGTTCCCCTTTAATGCTAGACAAATGTTATATCAAGAAATATGTATTACTTGGTGAGACTTTTCTATGAAAGTATACCTAGACTTTGAAGAGTTATTCGAACAATGCCATTCAAAGTTTCAAAATGAGATGTATTCAGCTATACCAGGGTTTTGACTGAAAAGCAAACCTTAAATGCAGTTTGCAGAAGTTTTAGTGCAATTTGTAGGTGCTGATATGCAAGATCACAGTTTGGAGTTTGGGAAGGTCTTGTTTGCTAGGTTTTTTTTCCTAGAGTTATCGAATCAGCCTGATTGCTACTGTATACCTGAGAGCAGTATGGAGTATTATACTGTGGAACTCAAATTATTAACTAATGAGTAGACTGTAATTCTCTGTAAATGTGCTTTTCTTATCTTACTGCCTGTCTTTCACGGTTCAGGGCTATGACAGCACAGACTGATCCTGTGCTTAACGAAGTCAACGGCAAAATTTCAGAGTCTCCCCATCCTTGACAATATGTAAGTACATGTGAACAAAAGCTTTTCTTTGCTGCAGGTATGAACTAGAAAGAAATAACTCCCCAGAGGAAGAGAAGGCGGGAGGAACGCGCACCGCAGCAGTGTGTGCCTCGGGGCACACAGTCATGGTACCTGTGAACACCCGTGCTTGGTGCATCAGACTCCCTTTGAGCTGAAATCTCGAAGGAAGACAAGATGCAGAATCAACATTTCAAGCTGCAGGATCCAACAACTCACTTAGAGGTAGAGAAAGTTTGGCAAGCTTGATATCTTTGTTCAGGTGAAGTATACAATTGAACAAACAGAAAGGTTCTTTACAAATTCAGGTTTTGCTCACAAAAATAGTGTGTCCAAAGTAATGACTCTATTGTGAATATACACAAAGAGACAATTAATCCTGGATTCACATGAAAGCACCAGTTAGAAAGCTGATTTTCCTGGTCTCTTATCTTTAAAATGCAATGGTTTTACGTGGACATGACAAATGGGGACCACAAGACCCTGCAAAACAAGACTTGTCTATTTCATAGTGCTGATACCATTGTTTAATCAATGAAAAGGATGAATTTTGCTATAAGAAATGAAAATATATTATTGATTTCCTAAGGGATCTCAGTGAAAAAGCATGCAAATAATATAACTCTCTTTTCCCTGTGAAAGTAAACAGATTACACACAATCAAACTTTAGTCTTTAATTATGGGAAATGCTTATTTCTGTTGGGGCAGAGAATAACAGCCGTGTTCACCCAGTAGAACAGATAAATGCTACTAAATTAAACTGAGTATTTTTTCAGTTGTTTTACAGAGGGTTATGTCTTTCCAAAAGCTGTTCATAAATTTATCAAAAGCTGGATAAAAGGTGAATAGAGAACAGAGCTTCTCGCTAAACAAATGAGTTCATTAATAGGCTGCGAGGTGGGAGGATGGGGATTGCTCCATACTTTGTGATGGCAACTTGAGTGTTGTGTCATTTTGGCAGCTAGATTCATATGTGCGTAACGGGTACAGCACTCGCTGGTGGATTGGCCCAAGTGATGCAGCAGGACCAACTAGACCTCAGTTCACTATTTAGTGGAAGAGCCAAGAATGGTGAAGAAGGAGATCTGGTTGAGCAAGTCTAATTCTTCAAATATATATGTACATATATTCACACTTCTGTGTAAGCATAATGCCTTGTGTTTCAGCTTTTATTCACCAGTAGAAATCACACGGTCATTTGGGGATTTTCACAAACTGAAAGAATCTTCCACTTACTGGCATTTCTCTGATTTTTTTCCTGATCTCAAGCTACTTTGATAATGATGACACTGCTTTAAGTAACAAGATTACAGGCATTTAATATATAAAAAAAGACAATTGTTGAAAACAGAAGTTTAAAGACAAAGCTTTAAAAATCTTGGATAATTTGAATCTCTCTCATTATTTTAGCCTAATTACTCTCTGTACTAGTAGAATTATTTATGTCTTTTGAGAATTCAATCTTGTATTTAAAAGAGAAAATTGTTTTATAAATTCACTGGGACAACTCCTTAATTCATGCAGTTTGCATTTAGCTTGAGTTACAGTGTAGCACTTACTGGCCTATTCTGTTAAAAACTAAAATGGGGTTAGAGGAGGGAAAGGTGTTTTCAGCCATTTTAGCTTTGTTTATTTAGAAATTCTATGGGGGAAAAAAAAAAAAAAGCACAACCAGATGTTCTTATTTTCTCTTTGCAGTGGTTTAGAAGATTTTGTGTTTGGTTTCTTCTTTAGAATTTTCTCTTTATATCTGAGCTAAAATACTGGAATATTTTCTATGTCATCTCTTTTGATGTGATAAATAGAAGGATTATATCAGATAATTCCTGCAAACAGAATCTATTAAATCCCTTAGAAAAAAATGTGTAAAGGATTTTGGATGCACCACTGTGAGACTGAAACTAAAACAGCTTGTGTTCTAAAAAGAAAAAAGAGAGAGCTCTTAATGCCTCACATCAGCCAAAGGCTGATAGCTATTATGTGCAGAATCCCAGGTGTGAAAGATCTAGCTATAGTTTTTACACAGATTAGCAGGTAAAGGGAAGAATAGAAAGGAAACATTAGTAAATATGAATTCATAATGGAAGAGGCTGCTAAAAAAATCCTGACAGTACATACAAAAGAGAGGTTATTCTACAAATGCATTTATAAAGTTAATACCTTTGAAATTTATGAACTGTATGTGATGAAATTAAGCCTTTGAATAAATTAATGTTGTTATGAAATGCTTAAGTATATAATACACCACATGTGGTTCAAATTCAAGTTCATTGAAAAGAAATGGGTTAGTAGTCTAGCATGTTGTGTTTTAATTTAGTAAACTGCCTTTGTTTGTTTTGCGATTGGTAAAAGAAAGAGTATGACTGTACATTTGGGATACTTAAATGGATAGTGATTGTATTACTCATCATCGTATTACTTGCTTCTTACTCATAATTGCAAGTCTGGCGGTGATGAGATCTGTTACAAAAGATGGACTAACATGAAAACAGCTTCAAAGGTTAAGTCTTGTTGGCTGACAGGTGTTCTTATCAGATAATACTTGTATTGGATTTCACATATATATGTAAAATAATACACACATAGACTGTTCATGTATATGTACACCTCTTATACATTTGCATATACATGCATGGATATCTATATGTGTGTGTATACATACATACACTCACCTATAGATAAATCAGGTATCACACAGGGAGAGGCAGATTCATATCCATCTGTCAGGTGCACAAACACTCACAACTCTTTGAATTGCTTGTCTGTGAAGACTAGGACTGACAAGGTGCTGTTGCTAAGCTCAGCATGGATTTGCTGCAGGATTCGTGAGACATTCAATGGTCAGGAGATCAGTCAAGGCTTATAGTGTGAGCAATGGAGAGAGTTAGTCCATGGGTGGCATGAAGTTTGAAACTTGGTGTCTTCCTCTGGATGAGCACCTTTCTGGTGGGCAGAGATCATAGAAAGCTGCCTAAAAAGGGCATCAGAGTAAAGTAGCACCTTGCTCATTCTGTATGGTAGAAATGCTGTACGCTTTCAGTGTCTCTGTGAGTGCATTCTTGTACAGCTTAAAAACAAGTCAGAATAGAGTGGTGGTAAAACATCGTGAAGAAAATCTACTTAATTGATATATTTGCTTCTTTTATTTTCCTGGCTTAATCGAGCAGTTAGTACCACTTTCCAGGGTATATATATTGGATGACATTATACCTGTTGTATATAATCAGGAGAGTGATATCCTGCCAGCTTCCCAGTTGTAAGCCATGAATGTTGTCCTCTGGCTACACAAAAATCAAATTTAAAATGTTGCCATAACTTGCAAATAAGCAGAAATTATTTACTTTCTGCATTTTGTGAGATTAAGTGTAAACTGTACCATTTATTGTTTTATTATTCTCTTCTTTTCCTGTGGAGTAGAAGAAAGTCTTCTTGAAAGCTATTGGGATGAGGATCAGTGCCAAGTGAAATTTGAAATAAAATTGTCTGAAACAAGCAGCAAAGTTACACATTCCTCTGGCATGTTTTGGTATATAGATTGTAATCATTTCCCTTAGGATATAATCCTATTCTCCTGACAATAGGTATTTGCTTCTGGCTATGATTTTCAAAAGCATGTAAGTTACTTCAAAGCATGATTTTTATCATCTTGAAATGGAGCCGTGCCTCTGAATTATGGAGGTACTTTAAAATTGCTTTCCTTTCACTTCAGTAAAGTGCACTCAGATTCTGTAATATATAAACGCAGATTACTTTTCATCTTTGAACCATTTCTGTGTATGAGAAAATATATCCTTTTTTTTGATAGTACACATTCCTTGCTTTATTATCTGAGAAACAATTTTTTTGGCTGATACATCATTTTAGAATGATAGCATAGAGAGAACTCCTACTCTTATCCCATCAGGGAAAATATACTTTTTGTGACATCTCAGATAAAACCGTGATGACAGTAAAATGAAAATATTACTCAACCACTTGATTAAGTGACTGAGTTGTCCAAGAAGCTAAAAGCAGATGCATATATTATTTAAAGCAAGCACGGTTTCTGATCACAGTAATTTCCGAACTTGCTTTTATTATAAAAATTAATTTCAATGGAAATTCAGTATTCAGTATGTGGGGAGTAGGACATATATTATATGTCAACTTAAATATGTAACATTTTCTTAGTACCTACCTCTTTTTTTTCTTTCTTTTCTCTCTTATTTGTAAGATGACTATTGAGTAATGAAGTGGAAAGACCTACTGCCACTACTGTCTACACAGAGAAAATGGACAATGAGGGAGATTCTCAGGGCTGCAACTCAGTGGGACGGAGCAAGGTAATCCATAACAGGATGGGCGGACCTTGGAAGCATGGATGCTGGGCAAAGTATCTCTCTGATACTCTCCAATGAACCAGATACTACTCAAAGCCCAGTCTTACTCTCTTTTTTCAGTGACAATATTGGAGGAGTAGAAAAGCACCAACAAATTGGAAACAGCATACTTTAGGTAACTAGGCAGGAGGTCCAGAATTTAATTTTCAGCTGCCAAGTTCAAGATCCTGGACCAAGGCTCTGGTACACCCATTCTGCAGTGCCACAATAACAAGTACAAGGTCCTCTTCCTGGTACCAAGGAAGGTCACTTTCCTCACTTGAGTCTCATAACAGTTGTTCAGTGATCAGTTTAGAGTAGATAAATTCAGGAATTCTTTGGTCGTAACATAGATAAGTAAGCAATTCACGTGTTTCTGTAAAGTTCCCATCTTGGTACCCCAAAGTCATTACCAGACAGCTATTCAAGATCTTCCTTTCCTTTGCCTCCTTTTCCAAAAATAATCTAGTACTTCTGCTCTATATATGGCTATCAACTTACTCAAAAGCAAAAAAGGTAAAAGTGTTTAAAAAAATATTTAAAAATTAGTCTTTAATGAAAATCAGCTTTCCATTTAACAAACTTTTAATTCCACTTTTTTTTGTTGTTGTTGTTGTTGTAAATCATAAGCCAACATGTATGTGTGAATGTTTTCTCATTAAGTACTGAGTCCAAAACTCAGACAGTCATCCTTCACTCAGTTTTTCAGACAGCAAATCATTTGGGACAAGGGCACCTATTTCTTTCTGCAGTGTGGAACATGATGGACCTTCTATAGTCCCAACTCATCTGAACATGACACAATGACTTAAAATAGAACCTAGCTTTAAATTTGTGATATTGAATTGCAAAATATGGGAAGTAAATATGAACATTTGAACTTTTTTCATCCAAAAAGTTCAGAAAAAAATACAAAGCAAAAATAGCTTGAAACCTTGAAAGATACTGCGGAAAAGAATTTCTCTCCTGTGTACTCCAGAAAGGAACAGATTCTTGGCTTAGGTGATTTCAAACATATAGCTGTATTTCCTCATGACAAGGACACCTGCAGGGAGAAGATATGCACTAAAAAATTGGTTTGGAAATTCTAGCTACTCGGAAATGTTCACAAAACAATGTTTATTTAAATAATACTGATCTGTAAGCAGAAAAGTGAAATCCATCAAAATGCATTGTAAGACATGGGAAGCTTACACTTCATTAGCAATTACAAATTGTTTCACATCAGGCCTAATTAAGCCTGAAGACAATAAAAAACATTACTCAGAAAGTGTTTATTGGCCAAAAGGTAGTCAGAATTTAAATCAGATGTATATTATTTCCCTCCAAAACCCACTGATACTCAAATACATGCAGAAGAAAGCCCCTATGCCATGGCTGTGCATGTAGATAACAATGAGAAGTGGAGATAATTGAATCCATTACCAGATGATCAGTGCTATAATAGGGGTGGCAAAATACAAGACATTTTCAGATGGAGAGAAAGAGTGTCTTTTGAAGAGGGAGAAGAACCATCATCGAAAGACAAAAGCAGTAATGTGGACTCAATATTTACTGAAATTTGCCAGCTAAAACATATATTTCATTAAAGCTATATTTTAGTGGAATACTTCACCTCAAGACTGGCACTTTTAAACTTCTGTGAAAAATCTCAGAGCACATCTAAATTAATATTTCATTTAGCTTTAGCTTATTATTTTTTGTTTCCTGCTTTAACATCTTGCTAGGAATATTTCATTATGTTCAAAGTTCAGGGCAACATCACATGTTCTGCATGTCTTAGCCTGGCTGAAAGAGCTTTTTGTCTTTACATTTTTTTTCCTTGCCAACTGATTAATTCAGTTTAGCCATTTGCTCCTCCTTTCAGTAACTGAAGGTTTGTTTATGTTTGGCTGGTGCTGTACATTTTGGTAGCTAGAGTGAACTGGTTTCTAATAGAACTCCATTAGTATGGGCAGAAAACCAGATGGATGCTTATTCCTCCCGTCTCATCCTACTCTCTTTCATTCTCTTTTCTCTGCTTATTACACAATTTCTTTTTCAAAAACCTATCTTGATGTTCAGCCCCTTCTCTAACTTGGTCTGTGAAATTTAGTAAAAGTTCTTATCTGCTAACTGCAGGATTCTAAAAGCATGGTGAGAAACAACACCCCAAATGTTACTAGAATTAAATTTGCAGGTTTAAGGGCGTTAAAGGGAGGCTAAGATCTGAGGCCTGGCAAAAACCCTCATGTCATCCTGAAGTTTTGACGCTGGTTTAACAGTATAGAAATTCTACTTCATAACTTTCCCTTTTAAGAAAAATATAAAGATGCAAAAGTTAATAACTAGCTGTACAGCTACTACATACACACAAGTGTAAGGTATTACAAAGTTGTCCATTAGTAACAGAATTTCAGGATCAAGAAACGTATTCTCTAGACATCTACTTCAAATTGTTTCAAGCAGTGAAGAAAAGCAAATCATGAATATGCTCTCCTCCTCTTCCTTTTTTATTACTGCTGCTACTTAGCAGAATTTCAGAAATTGTAACGGTTGTCATTGAAGGGAGAAGGATGTATGGTATAAAAATACAGATAAAGTAAATCTTGCAGCAGAGAACTTGTAACCTAATTACATGTACAAAGCGTGCACCCTTGGATCAGAGAAACAACTTTCCTTCCTCGTGATTTTATGCTGATTTGCATATTTCCCCGTGATTCACGTCAGCGCAGCGGTCCCTGTGAACGTCAGCGTGCCCACAGTCACCCACGGCATGAAACCTGCAGGCAATTGTACCAAGCAGGAGTGGAGCAATTGTTGTGACTCACCTGCCTCCAGCAGTGAGTCTGCGGTTGTGGTCTGTTCCTCTGTTTACACACGTGTTCATACACACACACACAGGCCTGCAACCCTTTTCTTACAGGGAGAGATTTCCCTACCAAGATGATGATAGTAAATATGAAAAACAAACATTAATATACAACCTAATGTGTGCCTCTTCTCGCCCATTTACAACATGCCAGTACTCACTCCCAAGTAGTTTTGTTTAACAGTGAAGGGAAACAATTGAAGAGAAACCTCAAAGCATAATTAAGAAATAACATAGGCTTTTTCTTTAGTTTTCCTTGACATATTTTCTTTACAAGTCTCCATTCAACTTTAATTAAGTTTTGCTTTGAGCTCCTGAAACTGGAACAGTGAATTTTTTTCTCCTCTTAATATAAACCTTACCTTGCCGATAAAAAAATAAAAAAGAAAAGAAGTCAGAGAGCTGTAATCAGCAGATCATAGAGTGAAAGGATTATGAGTTTTATACTGGCTAAAAAAAGTCTTTGAATTCATTATCTTTTTATGAGTTTCTCGTACATGTGAAATATTAAATTAGTAGGGCCTCATTCCATTCATATTTAGTGTTAGAGGAGTCTTAAGTGAGCAAATGTAACTCATACTCAGTTTAAGAGCTCTTCAAACTAGCAAGATGTTGCAAAGTGATTAAGGACTATGGCCCAGAAAGCTTCACCAGCTTTAATAGTTTAAATTAATATAAACTGTAGGTTGGGGGTGGAGGTGGGGAAAGATTAATAAACTCCACAAAATAAAACATCCTTTTGCACTGAAATATACTGTTTTCAAATTCATATATGTATCTCTGATACAAGCACTGTAATTTTCAATCTTTTATTTCAAGGTAGGGTTACAAAACTTGTTGCTCATGATATACTTCTGTGCCAGAGATGCAGTAGAAAGAAGTGAAGAAGTCAGTCAAACATAGAAGCAGTTACAGCTCCGAAAGATCAAAGAGCGGGTAAAATAAGGGGCACACTTTTTTGCATATTTAACAGGCAAATCATTCTCATTTATGCTATATATGTGCCTGTCAAGCATTTTAGAGAAAATTCAGATAAGTATGAAATATATTGTTAAGCATTTCTACACCATGTTATGTTTTTGAGTCACAACAATATTCAAAACTTCTGATTTCATTGTTCCCACAAAGCAAGTGTGAGTTGCCAGCAACCACAGAGCAGTTCAGTCCAGGTATGAGAATCAGAGCCAAAGGTTTCACTATCCAAGGCATAATCTATTCTACATAGCTTTACTGGAAATGTAAAGAAAGAAATATTTCACTGTACACAGTCAGAATTTTAAACTGATTTTATAGTTTCTGTATTCCAGGTATTACAGGTGGCTTCACCATGTAATTTCTAGAACATTTAATGTCCCAGTGGCATCCTATTACTAAAACAAAGAAACATGAACAGATACTGAGCCTGCCAAAAAATACAAAGCCAAACTACTAAATAGTTACTTGAAGTGGTGCAGAAATGCATAAGTCAACATCGATTTCAGGGAATTACCTGACACATTCCAAAGAATCTATTTTTCATTTCCGCAGCTGAGACTTATACCATATGCCTTAATAACTTCACTAAGAAAGGCAGAGGGAAATATTAATTTGAGATCAACTCATTTTTGGAACTCTGCTCTGAAAGGTAAAAATGGATAAGAGAAAGAAATGAACACGACCTCAAATTATGTTTATAGGCAGTATTACCACTCGAGTATAATTTTGATTTCATGATGGGGAAAATAGACCTGAGATAGCAATTTTGTCAGAAACAATAACACTAACTTAACTTCATGCCCTTGTGGTCTGAACTTACCTTCATCCCCTACCATGCAAATTTCTCTTTCAGTGCAGTGGCTTGCAACAGCTTCCTGTTTAAGAGGAAGGTATTACCACACTATCTTAAAATAACTTTCTTTTAGACTAGAGCTTGTGGAACAACTTAAGTAGTTGGGAAAAAATGGTAGGTTCACAGGAACTGAGGAATCCCTCAATAAGTCAGTGTTTTATCTGATCAATTAGATAGGGATTTCAGAATTTTGCTGACAGGTTAAAGAGGCCCATTTTAATATGCATATATAACTACAGGGTATTTTTTGAATTGTTAAAACTGTGTGGTAGTTGAATTCAGCTGAATATTCAGCTATCACTATTTAATATTTTTTCCTCTGTGAAGTTCAATAATTATGCTGGTGCTATCTCTTTTTAACAGAGATAAAATCCTCCTCCTCTTCATTTACTCTTCCCCTTCAGCTTCCTTATGTGGCTGTCAAAACTCACTCCAACCTGAACATTTGAATAAGCCTATATGCCACATTTTAAGTCAGGAAAGAGTATTACTTTGATCAGTACAAGACAACGGCACTTTTATTTACTTTTCCTCAGCTTCTATTCTGTTATTTGAGCATTTTCCTTTTTAAAGAAAATTTAGAATCCATAATTTTCAAAGTTTGTTTGCAAATATTTGCCTTCTAATTACAATCTGCAGACATATTAGACTGAGGGGAAAATAGTCTGCTCTTCATCAATATGACTAAAATTCTGCTTAGTGCATCTCTTTTTATAAAGTAATTATTGTTCCAAATAAATCAAACGTCAGGATGCAATAAATCAGAACTTTTTAATGCAGATTCCTTCGCCATTGCCCGTACCCCTTGACTTTCCTCTTTACTAAGTCATGAGACACTACCAACATAGCTCCAAACACCTTGCCGTCTTTCAGGATGGCAAGGAACCCTCCTTCAGGATCAGGTCCATTTGGTTAATGGATCACAGGAGTGTAAAACCTAGTTGTAACAGGAGAAAGGCTGTATGTGAGGAGGCAATAAATTTGTTTGGCAGTGGATCTTGACACTTCAGAGGCCTGAAGTCTTGGCTAGAAAATCTTTATCGAAACCTGACTCTAGAAAAGCTCAGCTATAACTACAGGAAACATTACTGTTTGGAGGTTTGGGAAGTCCTGGTGGGAAACAGAGCTATAAAGGTTGTCATCCAGGAGGTCTTTTCTCAGATTGAATTTAGTTTAATTTTGATATTCCTTTGCAGTGCTGTTGCTAGTGTTTCATCACATTTACCTTCATTTTATTCAGGCACGTTTGCTGATACCTCCTGTGATTCACTTGCTATAGTGGCCATTTCTGATCATATGGAAAATATGAAGTAAAGAACCACTAAGTCATTTCTGAGTCACACGAATGTAAAAGAAACCTTAAATAACGTAATTATAATGCATTTTTTATTACATGGCATCTTGTAGAAAATGCTGTGAAATTCTATTGAATGGAAATAATGGAAGTTTTGAAACTGATGGAGTCTGTGGAATAAGTAGCAATACAGCAACATATTTGTAATTGCCTGATACACAACAGATTCCTATTCTTTTTCACTTTTTTGTAAGTGCAAATGCTGGAAGAAAATACATGTACCTAAGAAGAAAACTTCACTTCTCTACTGCTCAAAGCAGTTTAAGTGGTCTGTAAGTAATTTTAGAGATATCTGATTTTTAGAGGACTGCAGACAAATAGACAAATTACTACTTTGTCTAGTATTGCAAATCAATTTTCCAGTACTAGGTGTTGATTAGCAATGAGGGGAAAAAAATTGAGGAAGAGTGGGAAGTAAAAGAACAGAGCTCATGGTGCTCATATGCTTGATAAATAGTAGGGTGTAAGACCCTAAATTTGGATAAAAATAAGCTTTCTTTTCAACAGTTCACAATGTATTGAGAGGAAGTCTGATTCTCTATAAGAACAAACAAGGTTTAAAAAGATCTGGTTCTGTTCTTGGCTCACACTGTCCTAATGCATGGGCTTCAGCAAAATACCCATTTTTTTATCAACACCTTTTCCATCATTTGCAAATTCTGATCGTTTAAATCCATAGACCTCAGGGAAAAAAAAAAAACAAAAAACAAACAGTTTCTTATTGTAACAATAGCTATAGTCCGAACTGAATTTATAGCAGCTAAAATGATGCAGATAATAATAATGCTATATTTAAATTTTTGTTGATCATGTGACTGAAGTGTGCTGTATAGTGCACAGGCGTATAGTTCCTACAGAGGAACTGGGCTATCACTGTCTGAGAAACAAACCTTGATGCAGAGGAAGCTAGAGCACAGAGATGTGCAAGAGGTGTAGTGACTCTGGAAGCTTCTGTGCCTCCTGACCCTCCAAAATTAGAGTTTAGTTCACTGAAATCCAGTAAGAGTTCACTAGCTACATAATCTTCAAATCTCACTTGAGGGTTTCCTGATTTATGGAATGAACCTCTTTTTAACAATGATTTGCAAATGCTGTTCACAGGATCACACAGACAGCCTGAGGAAGTACTTTTTCTGGCCACTTAGTTTTTCTCCTTTCCATGTGCAGTAAAATCAAGCCCGGTGCCTGTATCAAATAACTATATAAAATTCATTTTGAAGTTCTGAGAACACATTGATTTCTCACTTTGAATATCTGAGAAAGAAAAGGCATAGACTGAAATCTGTATCGCTAAAGCTGCACAAGGGCGATGTTTATTTCATGTGCATAATCTGTTTACTCATCCTTACCACTTAGGTCTGTGTTTTTCCAGCTCCTCCCACTCTGTCTGGCTCTGTTTCCACCTGGTGATCTCCTAGGTCAAAAGCATTGAATCCTGCAAATTCCGAGCCAGTATCCATACGGGCATCTGAGGAAGGCCAAGCTCTATTTCCCCTTCTTCCTTCATAGCCATCACTCCAAAGAGCAAACGACACAATCCACGCCTTTGTTCAGTAAACCTGCTATCCTTTTAGCAAAGTGCTTTTCACTTCACAGTTTCCTCTCAAATGTGCTGCAAAGGTGGCCTCTTCAGAAAGTGAGAATGGAAATTCAGAGACGCGTGGTGATGAAAGGGCTGTGGCGAGGCAGTGTGCTCTTCCACAAAACAGTACAAGTACAAACTGTAGGACGTTTTATGAAATGGCAGCAGATGTTTATCTTGACTACACAGACTTTTTTTTTCCCCCTAGCCATGTAAAATTAATATTAATTATCAGAATGTGACATCAAACAGTACAAATTAATAGGACTTTCTACACAGAGACAAAGAAAATACACTGACTTTTAAAACGTACAATCAAGCAAAGAGAAGATAGGTTATTTTACTAACAGTCTCATGCAGGTTCTTGTTCTTTTAGAATACTTCTAATATCGCTAATTACTTCTGTTCTAAGTCAAGGGGAAAACAATGGTTTCTCTGTTCATTCTTGGGCCATCTCACACTACCAGAGTGCACATGATCAAGCTCGTATTTCTTCAGCCAAGCAAGTGCAAACCACAGTCTTGACAACATTTAAGGTGCAGGACAGAGTGCAGATTTGACCAGTTCTATGTGGTTTTGAAGGCTCTGGCTTTCTCTGGCAGCA
Source organism: Thinocorus orbignyianus (assembly GCA_013400375.1). Lineage (NCBI taxonomy): Eukaryota > Metazoa > Chordata > Aves > Ciconiiformes > Thinocoridae > Thinocorus > Thinocorus orbignyianus. The sequence continues at coordinate 544,937 of VXBW01006077.1, read as the reverse complement.
ATTTGTCCTACAATATTTGACCTCTTGTTATTTATACACTTCATATAGTCCAAGTAACAGATTCATGTTCTTTTATACAGTTTCCAGCAGAGTAATAAAACTTGATTTAGAGGTGCTTAGATGTCTCCACAAGGATCTAAAAACTTTTAAAATCAAAGTTTTATTTTGCTGAAGTGAGAATGGAAATTCTATCCTGAAACTAGATGAGAAGCTTTGAAATAGAAAAAGAAATTAAATTAGGGAAGAAAACAAAAGCTACAAGTTTTGCACAGCCCTCTCCTGCCAGCTGTGTGCTTGAAGGTCAATCCTTGCTCTTGGTCCCTCAGTAGCTTTCTAAGGAACACAGCCTCTGCCCTGATTCCTAGGACACACTGTCTGGCAATGCTGAGGTCTGTCTGTTCCTTGTTCTCCACTGCAGTCTCTTTAATCTCTATGTGAGATTAAGCAGCTCTTGCTGTTGCCTTTTTCCCTCTGGAGTTCCCTTAGGAAAGATGCACCCTCCCTCCAGACAGCCCACCTGATCTCATCAAGTACAAGTAAGCCTTCTCAAAACCAGGAAAGCAGCAAATAGTTTGCCTTAAAGCAGGTCAAGAGTTTCCCCCACTTCTTTTGGAGGCAGATGACAGTGGTCTGTCCAAAATGGCCCATGATGAGCCAGACCCACAGCTACGTGGCTTCCCTGTCAGTGCAGGCTTGCACCTGGCTCGCTTGGAGTCAGGCAATGCTCATTCATGTCGGTTTGCAAAAGATCATGGAGATACACTTAAAAAAAACCACCAGGCATGTCAGCAGACATCAAAAAATGAACACAGGGCTAATATAGAGCTCACTCAAGTTTCACTTGTATACCCACACACGTGTTAGGACAGCCTGTAGTCACCACTGCTAAATTATTATCTGTATTCACCATTTATTCTTATTTTGTTACCGCTTACAAGCCAGTCTGGGTCTCATTGTGCTAGACACTGCATGAACGTAATTGATGAGAAGGTCTGTGTCCCTAAAAGCTTTTAGTCTGAAGGATAACACATAAATACTAGATGAAACAATTGAATCAACTGGATGAACTTGGGGGAAAATATGCTTAAGAAAATAAATCCACAGTTTAATATGTTCTGCATCACAGTCATGATTTTTCCATCTGTTTCTGACTGATAACAGCCTGAGAGATACCACTTTTCCTGTAACTGCTTTATTCAGTAAAACATGAAGTTAAAAAAAAAGTTGCCTCTTTGTGGGGCATTAGTGGAATGAGTATGAGTAAATACAACTCTTTAGAGGTTTTGGCCTTCCAATTACTTCCAAAGGGAGATAAATGCTGTAAACATCAAAGTGATTGTTTGCTGTTCTAGATTGTCAGTAACACTGGTAGTTCTAATAACAGCAAGTCAAAGAAACCAAGTACATCTCAGTTCTTCAACCTTTCTGTGTGTAATCCCACCAAAGTCAAGAGGTGCACAGGATTGGATTCAGCCGTAAGATGTTGCAAATTAAAGTTTCATTTCAGGAAATGAATGTATATAACCCAAACCAAAATATAGAAAAGAGAGAGGTTTCTCTTTCATTTGGCTTTTCAGAAGGAGAAAAAAGCTTCCTACTAAAAGGTGCTACCCAGCAAAAGCAAATCTAAGCAATTCTGCTTAAAATAGCTAAATACATATTATATTCACAACATTTTTATCAGTCTTTTTATGTGCTGTCATAATATTTTCATTGGTGGAAGCCAGTGACTTATGTCTATTGTAATTATGATTCATGACAATTGTGTTTTAAAGAATTTTGTCAAAATTTTCAAAGTTTACCAAGCTAAGAGAAGAATTAAAGTCATCCCTTCTGTATTTATTCACCCTAGGGAAAAGTGGAGTTTTAATATATTGTTAAATTGTTATAAATATCAATGTTAATAACATAAATTGTTATTAACATACATTTAAACATACTTTAATATCTAATGTACAGAAAAGTATTCTAAAATATTTTTTTCTGGACATAATCCACCTTGGTTCAAAGCGTAGATAAAGCATATTCCTTCTAATATTTGTCAGGATTTATTTTGCCTTAAAATCTTTCCATCTAGCATCATTTCAGTTAACCCAGTTCAAGTAAGGATAAAATTTGGTAGTCTAGACAATTTTCTACCTAAGAAAAATCTTAAATATTAGGTTGATATCCCAGTATAAAGGAAGGGATATGAAGACTTTATTAGTTTCTTGGTTAGCTTCATAAACAAAGTTTAAGGGGTCAGCTGTATTTATCAAACTGATTCTTCATTCATTTTTGCTTCTGCTTCTTATTGATTCATTTGTTCTACTGAAAATTGTCTGCCAAGTTGTTCAACTTGACCAGCCAACTTTTCAAAAACATAATTAGGGAGCGAGCACTTTATCCTGGGTTATGGATTTGAGAACTTCTGGTAGAGACAGTCACACACATCTGAGGCAACAGTTATTTGCTGGGTGAGCCTGTGTCCATGTCCAGTTTCACTGTGCCTCAGGTTGATGCAGCTGAACATCTTCCTTTCCCTCAACCAGATAATCTAAAAGTAGTTTGAGTTCCTCCGTCTTACACTGTGGTCCATAGCATAACAGCTATAATGTATTGCAATGTATATTGCAAAATATTTAGTATATAACACCAATTTATTTACATGTCAGAGGACTAGTTTGCTGCTGTTGTCCTTTCATAGATAACATGGAACACGAACATTGGAAAAAAGTAATTCCCTCTAATATTTAGTTTCAAATCTAACACAAGCTTTCTGTCTGCATTTTGAAGTATCTTCACTTTTTCTTTTCTTTTTTTTTCTCTGATAAGATCAATAGTCTTCTATTTGCCAGTCAGGTCATCTCCTACTTAGCTGTTAATTTAGAAACTTCCTGAAATAGAATTTTTCACCTTCCATTTTCTATTTAACATGTTCCAAGCCTGACTTCTCAGGTAACATGAAAGATAGTTGCTTTCTCATCAGAAGAAAAAAAAATAAAATGTTGAACTATTTTCAAAATAATTTTCAAAGGATGGAAGTGGGCTGCAGTGCTTTGACTGACCTTCTTTCTTTCTTTTTGCTAGTTGTTTTGGGGGTTTATTTTGGTTTGGTTTTTGTTTGGTTGTTTTTTGTTTTTTTTTCTGGAAGACCCAAAACTGATTAAATCTCAAGCTTTTGAGACAAAGTAAATTTGAAAGATTACTTTGAAGTCTTGTATATCCCTAGTATTATGTAACCTAAAGACTTAACTTACCCGATAACACATTGAATAGCATAAGTTACACTGACAGGAGAGATATGAAGAAATTAAGCTCTTTACTTCAGCTAGTTTATTTTTGCATAGTTTATACGGGCATATAAAAGACATAAAGATTTGTGATATTACATGTAGTTCGTAAATAATCACAGTCTTCGGGTCTAATTTTTTTTTCAAGAATTTGCTCCTACAATCAGAAAAACTGGACACAATTTATAGGGTATATAAATATAAGAAAATCTGTTGTCTATGTTATGATGGTATACCATTACACTTCTTAAATATATTATTTAGGTATTTGTGCTATGTTTGATATAATTAAAACTAGCACTTCCTTTTTCAGTTATGCTTAAGTGTCACGAGACCATTCTAAGACTTAAAATCTATAGAAATTCAAAGACAAAAACTTTCTGGTTTTCTACTAAAGTACAGACAAAAACAAAAAAATTGCTAGTATTTTATGAGTAAAGACATAAAACGAGATGTAAAATGAATGGAAAGAAAGGAAAAATAGGAACTATAAAAGTGAGCTCAAACACTAAAGGAAGAAAATGATGATACAAGAATAAACTTGCCTGTAATTTCTTCTAACTCTTGGCTTACGTTTCTGAGGCAGATAGAGACTGGTTTTATATACTGTTCCGAATATAATCATTTATACATCTCAGATAACGGTTTCAACAGAAAATTGCATTGTCATATATCATTTCTCACATCAAACACTCATTTCCAGTTCATTATAGAACTTAAAGTTTTGAGTGGTTCACTAATCCTAAAGTAGATGCTCACATTTAAGCGTAGATCTAAATTCCAGTTCCTATTTTCTTTTACATATGCTACTATTCCATCCTCTTATTTTTTTAGTAGATTTCATTTTGCTACTAAATATCTTTTATTTCATTCTTCAAATATGTAAGTACCCATATATTAGTTTTCCCTATGTACATTTCAATAAGGAATAAAGGAAACTACATTTTAGTGTACACTGTTGGGAAATGATCAACATTTTCATTTATACTTCTGCTGTATCTCTTTGTGCTATATGCTCACATGGAACATGTTTACTGTACTAATTCAGAAGTCATTTATGTCTGTAAAACACGTCATACTTAAAAAACAGTGAAAAGAGAAAAAGAAACTATATAGTTTATCCAATATGTAAGTAAAGGGAAGTCTGATGGGTTGTTTTAAATATTTTACATTTTCTTTCAAGCCAAGGGAATGGGAAATTTTATTTGATATTAAATTGTTTTATAAAACCTTAATGGACTCTTTATTCCTGCTAGTAATCATAATCCTTTTTAAATTATATGGCACCATTGCATACAGCAAATAATGTCCCTTTCACTGGAATGTATAGGAAAGCCAATAACAAAAGTACCTTATTGTGAAGCAAACTTAATAGCTGCAACTGGCAGCGATATTTCAGCCTCTTGCCAGCTTATAGCTGATAAAATATTAATTCTTATGTCTGTCACAGAGAACTGCAATTGCTGAGCTACCACACTTACCAGACATTATCAACTGCTAAATATTTCATCAAAAATGATGTAGCAAATCAGTGCTATTATGTGGTGTTGTAGTAGGTTTTCTTTTTAGGCATCACATATCTACATGTCGATACTGCCCTTAGCTAGCAGCACACTTGCTTCTCCTAAAGAAGCCAAGAAGTTCCACATTGGGGCATGTGCATGTTGCCAGCAAACCCTAAGCCATGGGTATGGGTGCATCGCAGGGATTAGTGGGGCAGAGTCCATTAAGCCACTCTGGCAGCTGGTTTTGGATTGCCACAAAAGACAATCTAAGATATTACAGAAAATTGAAATTGATGGTGGTTTACCTTAGTAATACATACTGTAAACTGCAGTGGTTCATTGTTTCAGAAGCAGCTGAGCAGCCCCAGCAGCTGGCTGAGAACCAACAGGAGCAGGGAGAGACATGTAGCGCAGACCCAACAAAGGTCAAGCCCAAAACCTTTGACACAGATGAAGACTAGAAGCTGGGAAGATGGCCAAGACTGCCACACTCTTCTGGGTAAATATATGTTTCCTGGGTCCTTTCACCCTTCACTAGATACCTGCTTTCGGCTACTGTTGAAGGGAGGGTACTTAAATAGATGGCCCTCTTGTCCATATTACTCTTCTTAAGTTTCTGTTACCTATTTTTTCAAATCTGCCTAGGGATCACAGTTCAGGAATGTTCAAAGTACATTGAAAAGACAAGGAGCACAGTTTAATTACCCATACTAGAAGTCCAAGTTTGTTAGCACCATCAGGTTGTCACAATGAAACCTGCAGATTCCCAGAAGGTCTCTCAGCTATCCTGAACTGCTTTGCACCCTGGCTTACTGTGGGGTGTAGAAATACCTTTTGTTTGCAGAACACTTTTGAACGTAGTGATAGTTTGTGTGTGTTTACTCTGCTTCTTTTCTCTACTCGTTTGTTTTTATTACTTTATGAGTGTCTTTGCATTTGAGATTTTGGTATTGTCTTTCTCTGGCACTGAATTCAAGTGCAGCCACAAAGCTTGGGCACAGCAACAATACATCTATTCCCACTAATTACTGCAGATGCAGGATTAACATTAAGCTTGGTTCTTATGAACTGAAAAATGTAGGAAGTATGACCTGAAGACCTTGATGTTTTAAATCTAGTCCTTCTAATTATTTCTCTCCTCCTGACCGTAACATGGGTCACATGCGTCCCCTATCATTCACCATTTCTTTAAGATTTGATACTCAGTCACTGCCAATTCTGTCATTCAATTTCTGCATGCTAAATTATGTGATGTCAGTGATATTCATACAGTGATTAACCAAATTAGTTATTGAATGGAGACATCATTTTATCCTGTTATCTTTCACTTTTCTCAAGCTTGCAGCCTGCCCAAGACAAAGAAAGGCTGCCATGCTCAGAGAACCGCACAGATGGTGCACATGGTGGTCTCTGAAAATATATTCAAGCACAACTGAATCTTTGAAGAACCTTTAACCTCCATGTCAATCATGAAATATCTTTCAGTTTAAGGTGGTATGTTGCTGGGGTTTTTTGAGTGGTTATTGTGACAGTCTAATTTTCTAAAAGTGACCAGGCTTCTGCAATACTAGTATTTTTAGTAGTTTATTTAAAGCGATTCTGATTATTAAAAGCATTGAGCAATTTTCTTGTGAAAATCAGGTCCCTTTGAAAAATTTAAATCCATCTGTATTATTTTCTTTTAATAGCTTCACATCTTGAGAAGTCATGGGAAAAATAAGCATTCCCTGGCAAGCACTATGTGAAGTAACCATCCTTTTGGCAAAGAGAAGCTTAGGCATGCATAATTCATCTACTTCCTATCTGTTACATGTGCCTTTTTTCACATTTAGTCCCACAATAACGGTAGAGATCACTATGTTGCAGATAGCTGGATAGATCCTTTGAAAGACTACATTTGCTTATTTTATAATAAGCAGTTTGACCCCATAGAGTTTTTTATAGAGGTGTACCTGACATTATTGTAAAAGCACTAATTCTGGCACAACTCCCCTTCTTTTCTATCTCATTTGTCTAATTAATCATTAAGTGTTCAGCAGAGGATATGTCCCTTGACAACCTAAATATGATGCCAAGTGCATATGACTTTGCTCTTAACTCAAATTGACTACAAAGAAAATTGTCCATGCCTATAGTTCTGTATCAGTTGGTACGGATATATTTCTCCACAGAAAAGCCAACATTTCAGCCACATTGAGTTTCTAGTGCACATGCAATTTGATTTTGGAATACCTCACTCATTTTATAATGAAAACTGAAGATAAGGTATTTTAAAGCCATCCTCGTTTTAAAAAAACAAAACAAAACAAAGCAAAACAAAGCGGAAACCTTTTGTTGAATCAAAAGTGGTTCCCACCTGCAGAAAAATTGGCAATAGACAAATCTCAATTTACTATATCTATATTAACATGCTGCCATTTCCTGTAGAAATGTTCTAAGTATGTTATTTCTCTCTTCTGTCAACTAATGATCTGTCAGTCCTTTAATAAGCAAGTCCCTTCTCTGTAAAATTCAGAATAATCACACACATGTTAAATATGATTTCACAATGTTTTATAATTGTGGCAGTTTGTGATATTAAAATATTGAATTTGACATGAAGTTTTCTGTATTACATAGGAGACATCATTTGAAATGATATACGGAAAAGGATTTGAGGCCCAGATTCATCACGATGCACCAAATGCTTGCTACTACAGGAAATGATGGGAAGGAGATTGCATGTGGTTGAATATGGGCTTTGATCTCCCTTTCATTCTCTTCCTGTAGTTATTAGATGGAGGTAAATCATATAAAGCATTTCAGGTCTGAACCCCTTTATTATAGTACAGGGTTTTATTGAAAGAAATGAAATGTCAGAAAAAATATTTTAATATCATTTTTGATTGTGATGTGTACACACACATTAATTAATTAATTGAGTAATCCAGCAAACATTGTTTTCACATATTTTTCAAGAATTTAGATTATATTTTAAATTTTCAGATTACTCTAATTTTGTGTTTGCATTATAAACACTCTTAACAAATGCAGCTGAAATTCAAGCTGTGTTTCATTAGGCTCTGTCAATATATATGTCATAGGAAGAGACAATTCCAGGCATAAGTATCATATATTATAACTAGATAAATTATAAAAAAAATAACATTTTTTTATCCCAGTTTTGCATATAAAAGACTAGGGTTTATAGAAAATTGAAGTCATGCCCAAAATCCCATATAATTTTTCTAGCTTTTCTGGTACAAAAAAGCTTGAAAAGATTACCTGTGTATGCTGGAAGGACCAAAAAAGCTGAAGCAGAGATATTAAAGTGCAAAATGAAAGACATACTTTTAAATTAATTGCATTTCTTTGGCTGGGTATTTGTTCATGGTTTTCAAATATTTGTTGTTTTTATCATTTTTGTAATGAAAATAATTTTGTATATGGGAGTATAAACAATCCTGGTTCATAACTGTTTGGACTGACATGCAGAAAAATTCCAGATATATACACAATGCACATCATGCTTACATATGTTTTTAACATATTTAACTTAACATTAACAAAAATACTGTGTTGTATGTAATTTCAGATTTGTTTTTAATTTTCACACAAGCACATGCCAAGATGTGACTTGTTTCTACCACCTTCCTGTCATAAAAAAACTGACCCTGAAAGAGCTTTCAGGAGCGTGTTCCTCCATTTTAAAACTAAGCAGCTCCTTTTGTGCATCCTTCTGCTAAAGTAACATATGAGCTCAAGATAGAGCTTTTATGCCTGAAAACAGGAAACAATGGAACTTGGTGATAGCTATGGACCCAAAAGGCAAACACTGTTGTTGGGGTGCGTCACAGCTGAATTTAGTTGGCACCAGCAGAGACACTGATAGCCAACTTGTTCCTTTGTAACCAAATGAGAGAAATAGTCCACCTTGCAGTGCAAGTCCCTTGACCTCGGGACAAGATTAACAGTTCCTGTGCTGTCCCAGTTTCTCTCCATTGACTTCAAGGCGGGTATGGATGACTAGAGGATATGTATTGTGTTCTTCAGGTGGGATAACTCCCAGTCTTGGTTTCTATTCGTCTGATACAATACACTGTTTCTCAGTCACTCCTCAATGACTAATGGTCACTACGTGGGTCACTGAAACACACCGCCAATGCAAGTGGTGTTCATTAGCAGGTATCTTCAGCTCATCTTGATTCCTCAAAAATCAGAAGGTCACCTTAGAATTACTGTGCTACTGCTCTGCTACAGAACTAATAACAAACCACAAGGATCAGTGTATTAACTGGGGGCTTCTTCAGACATTTGCCCTGAGCACCATCACCATCACGTTGCTACACTGACATAGGCGTAAGGAAAAATCACATATATCAGTTGTATTTTCCTTAATTTTGCTTTCAACATCCAAACTTCAACTTCCTGTACAAGAAAGCTTTAGGGCATTTTCTATCACCAAGAAAGAATTAAGAAATGCCAGGGTTTGCATAAGCTTTCTTCGTATGGCTGCCATGCCTAAAAGAGGCCAAGAATGACATTTGTTGAGTCCCATATAAACATAAAATACAAAATATTTTAAATAATTATATTGGGGGGAACAGCTGAGGCTATTAAATTGGTATCTTCAGGGGGGAAAAAATGCAATTTCATTTTAAAAACTTGTATGAGAACATTCATTTACAAGTAATGAAATAAGCTCAATGCTCAACACAGAGGCTAAACAGGGACATGATTAGGATCTTTTCCTGATCATCTTAGCTGTCTCAGCACAATCTTTTTGACTTTTAACTTCTCCTTTGTCTGTTCCAAAAATTACTTCTCTGTTCCTCACCCTACTTCAGTTCTTGCAGACATTACTGGTATATAAGTTCATAGAAATGATTAGCTTGTGATCTGTGTACCACACATTTGTTGCAGTGCGTCTGAGACAGATGTGCTTATGTACCAATACAACATTTGTTTCTAATTTAAGGGTGCCTTAGCCTGACTAGGACATGTGAAATCATAATCCCAGGCAGTTTTGCCCATAAGATTTTAATTACCTTACGCTCTTATATATATGCTAACTATTGTCAATATTCATACATAGATGCCATTTCAATTTCATCTTACATAATATAAATGCGCATATGAGTATTTTGAATGAGAACAGAATAAACATTGTCATCATTCATCCGTGAAATGTTTATTCCTTTGTTATGTCTCCATGACTCAGGCTGAATTGTATATTACCCCTCGATGAATTCTGTGGCAGCCCTTTGGCAACTCGTAGAAAGAAACAATTTAAAGATATATAAAACATTTTGAAATATCTGCAGTTCTGATTTTCTAAAAGTTTGTACCAAAATGGATGCCATTTACAAACTATGAAGTGGAGTGACCTGGCAAGGAATGGGCCAGAATTCACTCTTAGTTAGTTCCGTTAATAGGTCTTTTAGTGTTTCCAGCACTTCAGTCATGCTTGTTACATATGCAAGTAGGTACATACAATTTTTTAAGCTCCCAGGCTGTTCTGTTTTCCCTCTACACGTTTAAGGATCACCTGGGTTTTGCTCTACTCAGCAAGTTGGAACTAATTCACATGCACTTCAGTTTGGTTTGTGTTGAAGAATCCAGAAAATCTAATTACTTTTTCAAGAGATCCTTTGAACAGAGATTCATGAGACCTCATCCAGATTTTTCTTGCAGAAGTTCTTAGAACCACCAGGAAACTTTTCTTGTAAGTGGACAAGAATTGTCAAAAAAATTGTCAGGAACAATTTGTAGTGAATTCTTGACACACACGAGCCTACTCAGTAAACCTGTCATTATGGATGACACCACTGAATTGCTATAGGGCTTTTATTCAGTTTTACTTAAAGTTTGCAAACGGTATGGTGATGGCTGTTGATTTTATTGTTTTGGGGTTTGTTTTCACGTTCCATTGCTGTTTTGTAGTCCATTTTGATATTGCTGGGGGCAGTATTTATATTGTGAAGCAGTTCTGAGAGCAAACTATTTTCACGTCTGTAAGAAAATTGCATATGCAGGCACAGCTGGCTAAGTTGTACAGCAGAGGTGTATCTGTTTTGCTTCAAGATAAATAACTATTATATTTCACTTTGCCATTTTTTCCTCAGCACCAGTTTTTCAAAGGTTTTCATTTTTTACTCTTGGTTGGTGCAAGAGTATGAATCAAGATAACAGGAATTAGGTTTTTCTATCCCGCTCAGATATAGAAACTAAAAAGTCCAGGCTGGGGCAATACTGTCCTGGCATGGAGCAGTAACTCCACAAAGTTCGCTTTCCAGAATAGCGAGGAATAGCAACACGCTGTACAGCATGCTAGAGGCAGGTTGCAGCAGGCAGTTTGGTGATTTCAGAATTTGGTATAACTTAACCTGTCTGAATTCTTCCTCATAATCCTGGACTTGTTGAATTGTTTAATTACTGACTCTACAGTGAGAACAGTTGTTCAGTGCCAGCGTTTGCCACTGTAGATGCATTTTCTCTGACTGGTTACTCTTTCTTTTCAGGAAATGCCCTGAATACAATGTAATGTTCGTATGTCACTCACTTTCCATAGCAAATGTCTGCTAAGTGACTTCTCCAAAACATTTACACAGATCTATGGCCTAAAGTGTGGATTAAAGTTACAAAAGATAATTGGGATTAATTACAATACGTTACTGGTGCATGAAGCCACACGTTCAGGAAAATTTGCCTGCCAAAGTAATTAAATACTTCTACTGCTATGCATTTCTAATTTAATATAATTTTCAGCATCTTAACATGTCTACAGCTCTTGACAAGTTGCAGCTGTACTTGAACTTATAACACAGAAAAATATACTACCTTAAAACTAGCTCAGCATTATGGAAAAAGAATTATTCCATTGTTTGATTCCTTAAGGTCAAGATGGCAAGGAGTTGAGCTTTATTCATTCATAAATACTCTCAGTACATTAAAAAAAAATTAAAAAAAAAAATCTCACAGATAAATCTTTCTCATCAAGCTTCCTCTTTAAAAAAAAAAAATATTTACATCTACCCAAACACTAAAACAATTATATGCAGGAGATAACATAATCCTCTCATTGCAAACTTAAAAAAAAAATAAAATTGTGTTGAACTTGCTAAGAATACCCAGCAGTCAAGGACAGAAAAGTTCTGTGTTACACTGACCATCCATCAGCAATGCTTGTTCTGCCACACTCTTTCTTCCTCTGCTCAGAAGCATGATACAAAAGGCTTGTCTCAAGCTGTGTTTATGACACAAGCTTTGGTAGGAAAGAAAAGTTAGTTGCTGTAAATTTTTTTTGGGGGAAGAGATGTCTTTTTCAAAAATCTCAGAACAGATCTATGAGCAGTCATGGATTAAACAAGTTTTCAATCACACAGTTTATTTCATTTAAGGAACTGTTATAACAATAGCAGAAAAAGTGTGGGGTTTTTGCATTAGTGTATGCAGATATTTGCTGTTACAGTACAGCTCTCATGTCAGTTCCATCCATCACTGTATTATAAAGCATTATGCATGTATAGAATGATAAATTTAAGAGTACACCTAGAGTGTGCTCTCAGTTAGGTTGCTTCAGTGAAGCACTATTTCAGCTTCAGTAGACGGTTTACTATTGAACTAGTAGCCTAAACAACTCATATGCACTAGATGAAGAAACATGAACTTTGTGAAGTTCACAGGAGGCAGAAGTCTTGCTAAGGTGGATTCTCCCTTTTCAATCTGAAGAAACTGGTGTTGGTGGTAGGAACCTTTAACCACTTGGGATCTCATTTGCCAAGAGAGAAGTATAATGGAAGACATATGGTAACTACATCTGTTTTGTGGCTCAATAGTCAAGAAGTTAGACCACTTTCTTGGGAAGTGGGAGACCTAGCTTGTAGACCCCACACAATCTAAAAGTTACATCTTCCACCTGGCAGACAATTATTCTAATTGGTAGCCCTTGAGGTATCTTCAGTATTGATACTTTGGGGCACTCATCCTGCAGTTGATGCATTGCGCTGCTGGGGAGTTGAGGGTGACGTGGCCCACACTGAGCCACTGACACGAGCGAGTTTCTCACTACTGAATTGCCATCCTAATTCCCAGATCCTTCAGCTATCATCTGTATAATAAAAATAAATGGCAAAATACCTCTAATTGTTCTCTTTTGCCATACCAAGTTGTTTAGTCACTATTGAAAGGCTAGCTGACTAACAGGGGAAATAAAAACCTACCGCATACTGAAAATCTCCCAAGAACCGGAATAAATATCCTGCCCACACTGTGCTCAGCTGCAGCATGGGTGCACTGCCAGCGGTGCTTCAGCAAGCTAGTTTCCCCCTGAGACAAGCCACGCTTAGTGAGGTCTTCTATATTATTTTATTCATGGTTAGATTGAAATACCTCAGCCAACGGTGTAGTCATATAAAACTAGGCCTGTCTAGCACTTTGCAGTAGCAATTATAGAGCTTTTGTTTTAGAGATGGTTTCCCCCAATTTGGTTGTTCTATCTATTGTTTTGATTCAGTAAATAAACAATGTCATTTAGAAGACTCCTATCTTTAAGTATTATTACTGTAATTTAATGCCAAAAGTGGGTGCATCTTTAAATACTATGATGAACTGAACATGTTTTTACAGGATATGCTGTGAGTTATGCTACCAAAAAATGTTTAGAGTAACTCTCTTTTTTACAGGACATCTGCAATTCGAAGGTGCTTATTACCTCTTTCCATCATTCTTGGTCATAAGAGGGACATAAAATATTTGTTCCCTTCTGAATAATTTGAGCTAAGCATTTCTGTCATACCGATCTCTCCTTATATTTTTTCCTCCATTTCCCCTGCAATACAATGAATTAATCATTCTCAGGCAGTATGTCCTCAGAAAAATATCATTCTTTAACAGATTTTTTTAAATGTTCTCCTAAGGTCATTTTAATAATTCCTCATCTGCAGTATGGACATTCACATGATGTTCAACATTCCTCTGAGAAACCACAATTTAAACTCTCTCATTTGTTCCTCTGTGCCCTTTTGAAATATTTGTCTTGTATGGTCATACAGGAAGGTTGAACATATGTGGTATTTTGGTAATCTCAGGAGAATGAATGACATAAAATACATTACTCTACAGAACCGAATGTGGAAGACACAGAACTGAAAATTTTCAATCAGTATCTCACTGTTCAATTTATGGTGATGCAACTATTTGCATTTAAAGGAAATGTGGAAAATTTTTTATATTCTTGCTAATCTTCATAGCTGAACACCATTCGTCTATCTAAGTTCTGTTGATGTGGACCATGGCCGGGACCTGACAGTAGGAGAGGATTGCTCAGCCTAGGAAAAGTCATTGGAGTTGTATACTGAACAAAGGAGAAGCTTCACACTATACATAGGAAATAGCCTGTTTCTGCAGCTGGTGATCAGTTGCCACATGCAAATACATAATGAAGACATACCCTAAACAGCAAAATAAGAACTCATGATAAACATATGCAGGCAGTCTTTTTTTTTCTTTTTTTCTTTTTCTTTTTTTTTTTTTTTTGTAACAAAATTTCACACTTCCTAGGATATTTTAAACTGCCTCTTTTAAGAAGAGATTTTCAGTTAGCAAAAATGCAGTCCTATTGTATCACAAGATTTTTTCTTAATACTTAGCTAATATAAACTATTTTTGTCAGGTCTCCTTGTACAGCTCAAGCGGCTCAGACATAACCACAAAAAATCCCTTTTTGAGACTAATTTATAATCTGGTCTGGTGTGGGCATATACATCTGTCAAAGGATATTTGTCACCTGATTACCAGGTTTGAGCTGCAGACTAAAAGTCAGATTTTCAGTTCTTTCTTGAGAGGTCCAGACATTTTTGTATGTCAACGTTATTTTGGTAGAAACTTTGTAAATTATGAAGTAAAAAAACCTAAAACACCAGGACAACAAGGAAGGAAAAAAATGTTGTTTCAACAAGACAATCAAAGGTCAAGTGATTACTACTTTGGCAACAGTAACAGAACCTCTAAGTAAACAGACACATAGCAATTTATGAAAATAAGTTGTCTCAGGGCTTCTCAATAGTGTGGCCAAAATAAAGATTCACCACTTCAGAAATAAGGGACCAGGATAAGGATGCTGTTGTTATGGTAAGGAGAGATAAAGGAAACATGAAAGAGCAGGAATCAGAGCAGGCATGGATATACTGTCCTTGGAAGCATGGGAAAATTGGACTCGTTGGCTACAGGACATCTCCCTTCTCAGCTCCAGTGGGTTTCCTCAGCAATTTCCCATCCACCTCCTCCTTTCATTGCTGAGAAAACCAGTAAAGTAAAAGTAAAGATGGGTTTGTGCCAATTATAGTAAATGTTGGTCATGTGAATACCAAAAGTCAAATCCCAAAGGTTATATAAGAAAATAAGTTAAGAAATATACATTCTGAAGTATTCCCAGAGAAACAGACTATCTTTTGGTCCTGTCTCACTCCCAGGAAACTTCAGTGACAAAATTCCCACTACTTTCATGGGAAACAACCAGATCCTATTTTATGAGATGAGTAAGTGTGCTGCATTGAAATTTCATGATTCATTTTCAAATATAACTTCAAAAATTAGTTTTGCTATTTCAGATTTTAAGGTTATATAAACAGTCAGTTGATAACAAGGGATTGTTGAAAACATTTGGATATGGAGAATAAGATAAATTAATGATCTTGTAATTTTATTCATATGCTTAGGAGAAAACAAATGCATTGGTGTTGTAATTATTAAAAGACACAGGAAGTATCAAATACATCTTGTTAGAATAGCCAGTGTATAATACAATCTTATTCTTTCTTCTCTCAGTAACAGGATTAGTTAATATCAAACAAAGAATGCCTTCAGAGACTTTTCTAGCATTTGTGCAAGGTCATTTGAACTTTATACAATATGGACAGATCAGGGTCTCACTGATATTTATTTTTTTTCCAGAACCTCATGAAAAAATCACCTTCACATATATAGGCTCTCTGTGAAACAATTTTCTTGTAAAAGCTACTGATCTTGGCCTTTGAGTGCCGAAAGTTTTAGACAACAAATGAAAACACCAATACGCTGAAGCGTATTTGACCTGAGTAACTATGTTCCAAAACACTAGTGTGGTTTAGTTCTCAGAAGCGGTTTTGAATTTTAGGAAATCAAATTCTTTTTAAAAGCAAACTGAGGGGCCCAAAAACTTGTGTTTATGTCACCTAGGGAAAGATGAACATTCTCTGATTCAAATAAAAGGAAGAGCAGATTACTCATCTTCTTATTCTGAAGGCTTTTTGACCCTCAAGAGAGAGGAGTCTAGAGGGTAAGTAGATGTATGTGTCTCTTCCTCCTTTATGGGAAGGAGAGGAGAGAAGAGGAGAGGAGAATGGGGAGGGAAGGAAACAGTTCTTTTTCTCCCCCTTCTCTTGAAGCAAGCAGTTCTTTTGCTTATCTAAAGAAATGCATGCTTTCTAATAAAGTGCACGGGCTTACACAAAAATAGCTCAGCAGACTGATAACTGTAGGTTGCTGCTGGTTTATGCTGAAAGCAACCATTGAAGGAAACACCTGTTTTTTTATCCCAAAACTCAACTATCAAATGAATGCACTTGAGATAACAAGGAATTTTTCCAGTGGGGCTGTCGGGATTTGGAGCCAACAGGCAAAATATGGTGGAATCTTATGTTCACAGGGGACTTAAGTTTTACTCTAAAATCAAAACTTTCAATGTTCAAATGAGTTAGAATTTAGGGAGAAAAAAATGGTATTTCATCCCCTGGCTATAGGATTTTCTTGAGAATATCTTTGTCTTTCCTGTTAAAACATTCATGGGCAAGCCTCATTTTTCTTCTATAGGTAGAAATAGTAAAAGTAATAATGAGTAATAAACTGATCAGGGTCTGCAGCAAGCCTGGACTGCGTGAGCTTTTCATACTGAGATTAGGAGTTTTGACTCTTTCCTTTGATCTCTGGTCTTGCCCTTGGCAGTTGAAATATTGCCAAATGGACCTTAACAACACTTCATGTCCACTCTGTGTTCATATGCTCAGGCTTCTGTGAAACTGTGCCGTAATTAAATCTGTCTCTATCAACAGTCATAAGAGATTTTCTTGAGCGGGATGAAACATTTCTGGCTTCTGGTCCATTTATATACTGACATCAGGTTGAAATTAGGAGTCTCAAGAATTTACCTTTCTCTTATTTATACTTAATCTGAGACTCGGAATAAAATGAAACAGAATATAATAGATAAGAATCAAAATTACTATAATGGCAAAAAAATAAAACAAATATGCAGAATATTAGGGTCAAATCTTAGTTCCACTAGAGTGAAAAGTAAAACATTTAGATATTTTAAAATTGAGCTCATTTTGATAAGAACAGTGTGAGTGAAAATGTATTTTGTAAATCTGTACCTTTGCAAATTATCTTTTGTGGTTTATTGCAGATGTTTGAGATACTTTTTCTTGACATGAACATCTGAACAAAAGAAAACATGCTATTAATTCCAATGGATGACTATAACCAGAGCTATGAATTGCTAGTTTCTGCTATAATTTTTGCTCTATGAAGTCACCCTCTCAAGTAGTAGGGTATACTGTCTCATATTCTTCTTTATCAAAGACCATAGTTTTCTCAGTCTTTTTTTCTGTCTCTGTCTCTGTCTCTCTCTTCTTCTTTTTTTTTTTT
>VXBW01006077.1:401489-527492 GCA_013400375.1 Thinocorus orbignyianus | reverse complement strand
AGCTTACAGGAGCAGAAAATTGTTTGGAAATAAACAAGAAATCAAGAAATATTTGTAGTACTGATAGGGTAGAATGTTAAATTTAATTATGACTGATGTTTTGTCTGCGTTCAGTCTCCTTGAGTGCTGTAAGTCTGCCACTGTCAGTAGTTTATTTTCTGAAACATGGTTTTGCCAAAAAAACCCCAAAAACTTTTATACTCTTACTTTATCCTTATACTATAATACGGTGTATATATATCTATTGCCTCAGCTTTGAACGTCGAAACTCTTATAACTATGGGGAACTAATTAGTCTGGAATAGAGTTAAGTGTCCAACACAGATCTCAAAATTAGGATGGTAAGCAATCTGAGCAGAAAATTCTTAATTGAATTTTCCCATGGACTTTCATTAAGGAGATAACACATTCATTTGAAAATTTTCATCACTTCCACATGTTTTTCATCTCGAGGCTGTGCTACTAGAAGCCAATAAATGTCTGGCTCTAGTTGGGAGCAGAGCTGAGCTCCAGCTGGGTGGAGTGGGACAGCCAATTCCTCAGTTAAGTGAGTCACTACCTTTTCCTTGTAGCTCTAATTCATCCATCAGCTCCTAATCACTTCCTGTTTCCTGTTCAAGAAGCTGCATCGCTCAGCTTTCTGGCAAATTCAAGACTGTATCAATACTTATCCTCCAGCAATAGTATTTCCAGATCTGCAGTACATCAGAATTCCGGAATGGAATAAGACCTACTTTGGGGTAGGGACTTCTGGGGGGGGTGGCTGGGCAGTGGGGAGATGTGTGTTATAATGAGTAAAAGAATATTTTCCTTCCTCTCCATTTAATGACCAATAGTTTTACAATTATCACACTTAGGTTACCTGTGGGGGACAGACTTTAAAATTCTGTTCTTTCTGATTCAGATTATAAAGTTAGTTCCTCAGTCTCTCAGGCTACATATATAATTTGTTCTGAGAGGGATATTGATCATAGGACCCTGAGATGTCAGAAATACAGGTCTGTGTCCTTATTTGAAAACATTAAACTTGGGACTCCTATTTCTTAGTCTTTACTACATGGCTATGAGCTGTAGGTTATGAGCATTTAATCAGTATTTCTCAGTCTAATCTAGACAGGACTTAGGTACATGGATGGCTGTACCTTCCCCATGATTCATCAAGGCAAGAGGGAAGTAGAGTTACCAAAATACTTATCATTTGGACAAATTCTTCTTCCATAACTGCTCATAGGATGTGGAAGTTCCACAGCATATTCAAATAACTAAATTCTTTAATAAGTCTTCTCTGCTCTGGTTTTCTACTGTGCTTGAAAGAGTTCTACCTTAAAATGCTAACTGCATATTACAGCTTTTTTGCAATCTTGTGGAGCCAAAATCCAGGTTTCTTCAGAAATTCTAGCTCCTAATATTTGCTGTGCTAGCTGTATTTATATATGATTACTTACATGCCACTCTGACAGGATCTACAAAAAACTCTACAAGGAAAAGATAAGTAAATTCCCTAAGCAAAGATCCTAGAGATTTGTTTCTGTGAACGACATTAAACAGTGTCAGAGGATGAGCCAGCAGTGTGTGCTGACAGCCCAGAAAGCCAACTGTATCCTGAGCTGCATCAAAAGAAGCGTGACCAGCAGGTCGCGTGAGGTGATTCTCCCCCTGTGCTCTGTGCTTGTAAGGTCCCACCTGGAGTACTGTGTCCAGTTCTGGAGTCCCCAATGTAGAAAGGACATGGAACTGTTGGAACAGGTCCAGCAGAGGGCCACCAAGATGGTAGAGGGATGGAGCTCCTCTCCTATGAAGACAGGCTGAGAGAGCTGGGGCTGTTCAGCCTGGAGAAGAGAAGACTCTGGAGAGACCTTATAGCAGCCTTCCAGTATCTGAAGGGAGCCTACAGGAGAGCTGGAGAGGGACTCTTTGTCAGGAAGTCTAGTGATAGGACAAGGGGTAACGGTTTTAAATTGGAAGAGGGGAGATTTAGATTAGATATTAGCAAGAAATTCTTTCCTGTGAGGGTGGTGAGACACCGGAACAGGTTCCCCGGAGAAGTTGTGGGTGCCCCGTCCCTGGAAGTGTCCAAGGCCAGACTGGATGGGGCTTTGAGCAACCTGCTCTAGTGGGAGGTGTCCCTGCACATGGCAGGGGGACTGAAACTAGATGATCTTTAAGGTCTCTTCCAACTCTAACCATTCCATGATTCTACTATAAGTCTCAGCTCCTACAGTATTTTAGGTCTTTCACCATACACCGTACTCTCCCACAAGTCTTACAGCTCATTTCCCTGCAACTGATACTGGCAATATAAGTAAATTTGTGTAGAACAAGGATTGCATATCCTAGTGAAATAAATACAGTTTAGAACCTGCCGTCTCTCCTGCCTCACCTGGAGCCTCAGTAATTTCTTTGACTCTGCTATAAAAGTTGCATTCCAAGGACTTTGGAAAAGATTGAATTCACTTCTTTATCAACCCAGCATCTTGATAACGAAATGGAATAACTTCTATAAAATTAAACATGAAAGATCTCTAAAAAAAAAGCTGGACTTGTGATAATGCAAAGTTCATTGTGGGTGGTTAATTATGGACAGTGGGTTTTCTTTCTACATTGTGTTCTTTTCTATTGGAAGCTTGCTGAGTTGTAAATATAATAGAGAGAAATAGCTTTCATGTGCCCCAACACGCTACAGGAATGATTAAAAAGATGCAAATTTAACCCACAGTGTTTTTGGATTTTGGAGAGAGCAATGATTTTAATCGGTGCTTTTTGTTTGTTTGTTTGTTTTCCAAATCTGGGGTTATGGCCTAATTCAGAGACTGCAAATATTTAACATTTTCTCACATTTGTCTTGAAGTTAAAGAAAGAAAAGTCCTCTTTCTACATTTCTTGCCCCTGGATAAGTATACATATCCTGTGGAATTCAACTAGAGGAAGAATAGATGAGACAGGTTTAGAAAATGTGTGAAATGAGATGAGTGTAACATTTCAGTGTGGATAATGAGTCCTTTAGTCTTCCTGCCACGGGCGTACCCAATTCTTACCTCTAACCACGATCAAACTCAATTCCATACTGACATTTCAACCCAGGCATTTTGAAAAGAGAGGGGTTAATAACCTAGAGTGTAAGGGGCTATGTAGTGATGATTACCAGGTTTGATAAATTGCAATGAGTGGTTCAGCTGTTTTGATAAGCACTGTTTCTTGATGAGCAGGATTTCCTGTTCAAATTATGCTTACATTTCTTGAAATCAGAGTAGAACTTTAAAAAGTATTCACTATTCTCCCCCCAAATTAAACAAAATATTTTTGGTTCCTGCGTTGTTCTGCAGGTTTCCACCAAATCTATAGTTAGCCTCATTAAAACCACACAAACCTAGTTACCAGCAGCCAGTGTCATCCACAGTCTGGGGTAGGCCTGGTTCTTTTTGCCTTAGGGAGGGAGAGTCAGATCTCCCAGCACCCCCATACCAGAAGTCACCTCTTGGAAGCTCTCTGAGTGGCACTGGATTTGCTGAAAGTTGATGAACATGAAGATATTTTGAATAAATCATGTCAAAGTTATCTGGCATTAACAAAGGAAACAAGATTTTTTTTTAGCAAACTTAACTATCTTAAACAGTAAGAATATATTTGTTGACATCTCTGGTTGCTGGCTTTTACTTATGCACTTATGCCTTGGTGTGGAAAGTAAGAATGTACATCTGAAAAATAGATTCTTTCCAATGATATTCACCGTAATTTTCATGGTAGTGACAGAAGTTCAT
Source organism: Thinocorus orbignyianus (assembly GCA_013400375.1). NCBI lineage: Eukaryota > Metazoa > Chordata > Aves > Ciconiiformes > Thinocoridae > Thinocorus > Thinocorus orbignyianus. The sequence continues at coordinate 523,734 of VXBW01006077.1, read as the reverse complement.
TTTAGAACTGGGTCTTGTATTCCTGCCAATGCACAGCATGCTTGACCTGCAATGCCCTTGCTGTTCCAGTCCTAAGCCTCCCCTGAGCAAACTCTGACAGTCATGCAAACTGTGACAATGTGGATCTGTAGCCACTTGACAGGAAAGTAACATCAAGAAATTAATTTCCACTTGTGACCTGAAGTAATTCTCCAGATAAGGTGGCTTGGAGATGTACCCCAGTGTTCCCCAACCTATAACACCATTGCCTAGTAATTGGTGTTCAGCTGGCTGTAATTTTGAAGTGAATGCTCTGAAAATATAATTTGCTGATAAAACTAAATCTGAGATACCTTCACAGCATGAATAAATAGAGTCAAAATAGAACAATGAATTTTGATTATCTGGTTACCCCTTCCTTTTAGAAGAAAAAGTCAGCTGTGATTTAATGTCGTTGCTACGAAAGACAATTACTGTAACAAAGAAAATATAACTTTATTTTTGATTGGCACTAGAACAGTTCTTGGAAGATCATATGATCTTAACATCAGCTTAAGCAATTCAAGGAGAGGCCATCTAAAACCATGGTATGTGAGGGCTCGCCATGTGATGTAGAGGGACCAGCTTTCACCCACCGCACCGTTGCCCATAGCAACAGGGAGGCATGTGATGGCTCTGGTGTGTTACAGCCACCCAGCAACAGTGAGAGCTCGGATTTAAATCAGAAGGGTGGAAATACTGATTCGGACAGCTGGAGTTTCCAGTACATTGCGGTGATAATGCAGATTGGTAATTCCAGTGGAAAAGGGGACAGGTACAAAAAAAACCTGTGGGCAGAAGTGCCAATTGATTTTCTAGGATATATTTCCAAGAATTATTTAGATCAAATGAAGCAGGAGCACTGATCTTAACATTAAAAACACTGGCTTGGGTGGGTTTTTTCCGGTGTTTACTATATCGTAGTGTTAGAAAAAAGACTGACCAAGGAACTGTCATATATTGAGTAATGACAACAAAGAACGAAATAGGATGTGTAAACTTTAAGAGAAAAAGGTTAGATTTATTCATTTTTTCAGAGGCCTTTTATCCCCAGGAATTGAAATAATGATAAAACAAAGAACAAAGCTGAGAAATAGTGCTGAGAGGCTTCAAGTCAATATATCCAGATATTAAATTTGTATTAGCCTATTATATACATGACATACATTTACAGTTTGACAGAATGACTGGCATATCCCACAAACTGACCCCATTAATTTAATTTTTGTCCGTCTTAATTCCAGTAGATATATAGAAGTACTTACGTGGACAGAAAGATAAAAGTCTTCAAATGGAGTATTGTTATACTAGAAAATGCTACACGATGTGTTTTGAGAAGATACCATTTGCAGTATAACCACTCCAGGTAGTTGTACAATCTGGAATTTTTTCCGTGTTGCATGTTTCAATGATTCAGGTTTTTTTCTCGTATTTGAAAGGGTTTTTTTCAATGTTTTTAAGTTATATTTTGGATAGTATATTCCATTCGGTGATGGTTCAAAACGTTTTTTAGATTTTGGAGTAACTCAAAAATAATTTCAAAATTTCATTTAATATAAATTAGTTTTTCCTTTCTATTTTTCTAAACAGAAAAAAGTTACTTGCCAAAAGTTTGCAGAAGTTCAAATCCATTTCTGCTCATAACCTTACATTTGCAACAAAAAATTACTTATTAAGTTATGGAACAGAATAATATATTGTCCTTTTTACTTATTCTTTCTGAAAAAAATATATATTTTACAGAAATACCTAAACCCTACACTTTTGCAGTTGTTATATTTTTTTGAGCATATGTTACAATAATTAATTATCGACTGTGTTCAAACAGCAACAGCAGCAAAAATCGTTCAAGTGTCTCATGGATAAAGCACTTAAAGTAAAATTCTTCAAAGCATTGGGTTGGCGGAATTTTAGTCTTTTGGACTCATCTGAGTCATATTTCTAATAGTAACTATTTATTTGCCGTACTTAAAAATATTTTCTGAGGAAACATGGCGGGGGGGTTCCTGGAAATTTCTTTTTTCAAGAACAGAATTGCATGCAGATCATGCCCTCTGACCATCACATTGCGCAAAGATTCAACAGCCTAGTTCAGTCTGCAACAGGATCTTTCCTTAGATGCAACAGAGGACCTTGGGTAGATATGAGATGACAAATAAAAAAATCCCCTCATACTCTCACTCAATGGTGTCTAAACCTGAAGGCTGTTAAGATCAGTTGGTTCCTCCCTGTTTGATTTTTCAAGTTCTCAAAACTCTTAAAATTTTGTTTCAGTGCATACCCAGGGCTTCCCCAGCCTCAGGAGATGCTTTATCTCCTGTCTAAGCCTTATGAAGATCCAGAAACGAGGCATTCCTCTGCCAGGCACCTCCAGGGTCTGACACAGGCTGACAGGACCTCACAAAAACATTGCGGCTGCTTTCTTTCCAACTGCAGCTGAGGGGAGGAAGGTAGTGGCCACAGAGATTCAAGCATTCAATCAGGAAATAGGCAATCTGGATCAAGTTCTCCCTTTCCCCTGAGGGATCCAAACCCACATCACTTACCTCCCAGGAGAGTCATGTATAAACGAAGCTGTAGGTTATTTGAGGGAACAAAAGTAAAGCAAGTATGTGAAGGGGTGCTCTTTGCATACTCTTCCTGCATTTTACCTCTGTGGGTTAAAAACAGGGGTCAAATGGGTTTATGGGTTCTTAGTTGGGCATCCATGGAGAGCCTGTGTCATATTTGATTTCAAGTACAGAAACACTCTTTGGAAAAGGGGCACAGAAAATCCTCCACCACTGTAGAAGTCTTGGCCATCAGTTTATGCCACCAAGCCCCTCTTTGACATGTCTCAGGAATTTCAGTGCTGACAGCAAAATGGAATCTAACCATGCACAATAATAATTGTTCAGTGAAGCTGGGGTATCGTGGCCATATAATGAAGCTTTATGACTTTGAACATTTCTCACTAAGGGGAATTTTAAACCCAAGTGGGGGACACTTCCTAACAGAGGAATGAGACAAGTTACTACTACATCTCAGTTTCTCTTTGTCTCTCTCTCTCTCTTTTTAAAGAAGATTAAGCCCCTCAGTCATTTAAATGATACAAAGATATACACAAGTAAGTGTCTTCCATAGTTCGAATGTACTCACTTGGACCTTTTGAATATCAAGTGTCCTCCTGCAGCTCTTGCCCCCTTTTGCAAACCACTCTTTCAAATGTAGTGTTTTCCAGTATGCTGTGCAAACTGGCCCTTTCCCAGTGCCTTCCCCTTTCTGGATCCCATTCTGAAACAGCTAATTCTCCTCTTCATAGGAAGCTTAAGTCCCTCATTCAAAACTTAGTTTCCAGAAAGAAAATATGCCTAAAAATATACCACTTTATTAGACATTCTTCTTCATTAAATGCAGAGATTCAAGAAATGGAAAGAACCTGGTTGAATGCTCAAAGCGTGCAAAGTAAGAAACTAAAAAAAGGAAAAAGCCCAAATATTATTTTATATCTAAGCTAAATATTCATCGTGTGAAAAGCCTTGCATCACTTTCTAAATTAGATAACTTCCTCTTTAGGCTTGCTTTTTCGATAACATCATTACTGGAAATCGTTTGTAAGAGAAATTTGGATGCCGTACATCCAGCTAGTTACGTTCAAATGGCTGGTTACAGTGAAATTGAAATGCCAGTTTGACATTAAATGATTATAGCTTTTTTCCTCCACATCCACTCAAGCACAGTAATCTTAAGCAGTTTAATTCTGCGAATCTTTGTATATCTCTTACTGAGATTACTGTCTTGATTGTTTGCAGATCAGAGATTTCAGAGCAGCGAAGAGGGAATCTGAAGGAGTGCTTTGATTTAAATATACCATCACCACTTTTGCTAACCTTTCCCTGCTTCACGCTATCACATAATTGGGAAAGTCATCAAAGGAGGAAAAAAAGTATGAATGTAATAAATCCAATAGTTATAAAAGTTCTACGTAGTTTAGCAGTGAGAGGTTGAATTAATTTTATAGGTACAATATTACAACGCGCAGCAACATGTGCATACATGTATATAGATACATGAATGAACACACAGGCATAGGAACATATGAGTACATATTCCATAAAGAGAAATATAACAAATGGATGGTGACAACTACACTTGCGTTTGCATAACAGGCAGTTTCCTTTTTCCTTCACACACTTGTTTCTGTAGTTTCATTTCCTTAAAGTCTGAGCAGACACTTAGTTTCATATGGTCAATGTTTTGTTCAGCCCCCGAATTTATATTGAACCTTGACTTTTGGCTTACCTGGTAGAAGCATCATTATATACCTTTGGATAGTTGTTTCACTGAAAAACATCATTTAAATTAAGTGAACAGTAACCAAAGGTATTTGTTGAGTCTACTGCTAGGCAGAACGATATCGTTAAATCGTTTATTGTTTAACCTATTTTACGGGGAAGTCTACAGATGAAATAATTCACCAGGAAAGAACCTGAACATTCCCTGACATGCATTCTGAATCTATTTCTCATAGCTTAGGAATTTTAAACTGTAGGGGATTCTGGCCAAACAATATAGCATAATTGTGATTTGTATATATAGAGGCGAATTGCAAGCTAGTAGATTTGAAGACTATAAACATAAGAGTTGCTATTTAGGAGCAGCCCATGCCAAATTTTTGGAGGGACTCAAGAACTAGGGCTGCAGTAAAGTATGGGATAATAAAAAAAAGAAATAATTTTGAAAAATTATATACAAGATTAGGTAGCAAAAAACTTGAATTTGTTCCCAGTTCTGCAAATTATTCTCAAATGGGAGTAATGTTATAGATTGCCAAAAAAAAAAAAAATTATTTTCCTTAAAATTTCAGTGACTTCTAAAATTCTGTAAAGTTTCTTGGAGACACAACAGAATTCTTCTTCACTGAGAAGAGCAGTTAAAGCAGTTTTAAGTACCTGGTCTTTAACAAAGAATTTCACAGTTTCCCACAGCCTCTTCCTAGACAGTCTGGCAAGACACTGCCTGGATGGGTGGTCGATGAGATGGGTAGGAAATTGGCTGGGAAGCTGCACTCAGAGAGTGTCCATCAACGGCTTTTACTCAGACTGGCAGCCAGGGATTAATACTGCTCCCCACACTGTTTAACATCTTCATAAGTGATCTGGATGATTTGATCAACAGCACCACCAAGTCTTCTGATGACACTAAGTTGAGTGGTGTCTTCCTTGCTTAAGGAAGTTCAATTTCTTAATGTAAGCATTCTAAGAGTACTTTTTTGCTGTCTTTATGTCTAGCCATGTCTTTTGATATCATTAGTCCATCACTCCTAAGTAGTACAGATGCCACCCACAGTTAGCCTACATTAACTTTCTGATTTTGATACTGTATGCGCTCGGCACAGCAGTGGTGAAGAAAGGGAGGAACAAAGAAAGCAACACTGCTGGATTTTTTCTCAGATACTGTCTGATGACTTTATACTGGAGCTTAATATTTTATCTGATTTAGAAACCCCAGAGCCAGTTTTCTTATGTATTTGTGTATAGGGATTGGATTCTTTGGTGTTTAATTAGGAGTGAGACCAGAGTTTGGGGAACTTTCCTCTGTATAAGTTACTTATTTTCAGAAAGCTTGGATTTCTATGAACGTAATATTTTCAAGGCTTCTGTTTCTCGTTCATATTGGATATCTACAAATGAATCCAAAAGGAGGGAATATGCCTCCACAAGCACTCACACGTTAAGTGTGACTGTAGTGAATGTTTTTCTTGAGGAAACTGAAATCTTATTCTCTCATTGTTTGTAAGGAAAGTAGAAGAAAAAATCACTTTTTTATTATTATAATTTTCCTTATTAAATATATGTTCTGTTATAAAGCAGATAACCTTGTAAAATATAGTTCATCCCTGAATGTTGCCAGAACAAAAACTCGAGTGTTTGGAAAGGTGTTAGGTCTGATTAGAAATGTGTACTACAGAAGCAGCTGATTTATTTAACTTTATGGATACCCTGGAGAGAATCACTTCTCACCATGCAAGAGCTGCAAATTGTAGTTGAAATAAATATTTCTGATTAAAATTGACACTTTTGAACCTCCTGTTGACTAACCCCAGTTTGCTTAAGCAGTAAACTTATTTCAGAGGAGAATGCCTTTCAACCCAGGCACTTTCAGTTCTGTACTCCACTCTACTCTATTTTTGCAGGACAAATCTCAAACACTTACTCTTATCCCAGACATACCCGCCAGGCAACGGAGATGCCCTGGTATTTTCCCTGCCATTTTTGCAACTGCTGTGTTGAAATAGTAGGTAGCGTAGTAGCTGAAAATTTCTGCTTTCCTCTCAGTTGGTGTTTCTTACGACTCTTCTCACCACCTGCTGTTCTACCACTGTCTTGTGATCACTGACCATCTGGACTTCCCAGTGCCAGCCTTACTATTTTGTCTTGTGACATCATTCTGATACACTTCTACATTTTCCTAGATGCTAAGCTATAGCAGCAGCCAGCCAGAGAGCTAAGTGCCATACTTCTCATTCTCTGAATGTAAATATGTTTCTATCCAAAACCAGGACTAATACTCAAAATGAAAAGGAAAAGCAAGAAGGAAAAAATCGGTTCTTTAGATTGTTTAATTTTTATTTTAAGTTTGCACTCTACCTGCCTTCAGCTTCTAAATTGCAATTTTTGACTGGGAAAATTCATATTATTACTTTTTAAAATGTTGAAATATTCCTTTGCAAAGTGCTTTGCATGCCTCCAGAAAATAAAACAAGTCAACATTTCTTCCTTTTATAAGTAGAAATAATTAATCCTCCACAGTGAAGAATGTAAAAGAAATTTGTCAAGGAATATATTTTTGAAGTTTCCCTGTTCCAGTTCTTTTTTCTTTTTTTTTTAATCTTTAATATGTTTTATTTCACCTTGAGAACAGTAGGTGACCTTGAGCCATTGCATCTTCATGATATGCTCTCAAAAATGCTTCTAGCATTATCATTTTCTAACCTGATGCAGCACCAGAATTTTCATTGTGATTCTAAAGCAGCACTGTCCTTTAATCAATACACTTGGGATTGTCTGGAAAAGGAGAGAAATAATACTGCTAAAAGCTTACTAAGTGATTTGGTGATGGATAACATTATTTCTTCTCCAAGAAAACAGAGCTTGGCTACAACATCATACTTTAACAGAACAAAAGGACACCAGCTATTCAGCAGCTGCTTCTACTACGCTGGTATAGAGGTGCAATTAAGTGGTTTCACGAAACCTATTTTCATGACCATTTTCCTAAAACACAATAGCAGTGAGCTACAGCTAACTATAGAAATTCAGATAATAATTAGTTTGCTTAAAAAAGGGAATTATGCCAAGCCCTGGTGGTGTGTACTTGGTATTTATTCAGGGAGCTTCCTCTCAAGTGTGACCTCAGAACATTTGAACTGCATGGCATCACAAACAATAGATAACAAGTAGAATACACGATGCTTTTTATTCTTCTGTGTGTTTCAGCCAGAACAGTGCTCATATTTGCTCCGATATCACCCAAAGGTGGTCACCTCCCCTGGCAGGTATGTTTTCTAATAAATAACCAATCAGAATAATACTTTTGACACAAACTGCAACTAACTGTTCAGGGTTTCCCAGAGAAGAAAGCAGAATACTGGTAGCTATGGGATTAAATGTGTATCACAGAGATTATTAGCTGGGAGATAATGTCCACACCCCTACAATAGAATGTTTTTGTTTGTTGTGTAATTGTATAGAATAAGACATCTAGACAAGTGACAGGTAATCTCTAAGATTTTAAATGCTTAGAGTGATAATTTTCTTTGGAAAGATACGGACTTTTGCAGTCTAGACCTGACTTTTTGCCTTATGCTGTTTTCCGTGCAGGACAGTAGCCCCAAATACTGGCATAGAACCAACTACTGAGATTGTCCTCAGTGGCTGCAAGGAGAATCTGATGGACAGAAATGAGTGAGTAAAAACTCATAGGGAGCAAAAACTCATAGGGAAGGTACAATTATAAGAGCAAATCTGGGTGTTTATTTTTCAGTTGTTTTGTTCACAAAGACAGTTTTAAAATACCATTTCATTACGGAGAGGAAGGCACAACTCCCGTTGAACTGGTCCACCACACTTAACTCTACTGACTTCCAAGAGTATGAATAGTGCTATGCAAGCGGGATAAATACAAAGTACTTCTGATTGTTACTGGAAAATAGATTAAGTTGTGTATGAAGCTCCTGTTGCTCTTGAGAAGTAGAATCTCAAAGTGTCTTTGATAAATAAAAATACTACATAAAATGCCTTTCATTCTCACCTGTACCTTTGAGAGAACAGTAACAAGACAGAAAGGAGAAACATGTTCTGCAGTGATTGAGATAGAGATTTAGAAACATATGGCAAGGCTAAGAAGTATAAATGAACTGTAAAATTATCCTTACTGCTTGAAATCTTGTCACCTTAAGGAAAAAAAATCCATTATAACTTCATTACCAACTAACTTATGTTGTAGTAAGATAATTACATTTTAGGATAATTGAGAAATATTTGAGCAACTGTCAAACTGTTCTTAATTCAAACACCACCTTTGCCACAAGTCTTCAAGCAACAGTCGCAGCTGTGTTCTGCCTGGTTTTATGGAATACTGGTAGCTATTTATTTTAATATTGGTTCTTTCAGGTCAGTGCCTATTTGGCACTTAACTGTCAGAGGTTAATTCAATGTGGAAGAAACGTGTGTTCTTCACAGTACTTGGGTTTTCCATAAATTACAATATTACTTTACATCAATAAGAAGTTCAGAGGTTAACTTTATTACCTTGACCTTATTTCAGAAGATAGAAACAGCAAAAGATAATTTTTCAGAGATAAAGTAGTTCCATGTTCTCCCATGTACTTTGGCAGAGTTTGATAATGGGAGATTTACGGTATACATATATGGCTGTCAGGAGGACCAAGAATTGTTCTTTTCCCCAAAAAGTCACCCAAGGAGATCAGGAGAGGGGGACTCACTGTGGGTGTAAATTCCCTTACCAAGGTGAAATCTCCAAAAGAAGCAAAGCTGGTTACTAACATCCTCCATTGAGTTTCCAGGGCACAAGGGAAACATAGACATAAAATGCTGTAAGAGTGAAATGCACAGGGGCTGGACTGTGCTGGTCCACTGGCATTCACAGCTGCCTTGCCCTGGGATTGTGTCCCTAGCATAGTTGCATCTGGGCAGGGAATCACAATACTGGTGTTTTCTAGATGACTGGCAAGCTGAATTCCTGAAGAATAGTTACTTACTGATAAATGGATTGCTTATTACACAATTTTTTTCTTCCTGTAAGTCTACATACAGTAAAATATTAAACTATAAATGTAATTCTTTTGATAAAATAATGAGCAGAGAAGACCGAAAGAATTTCTCTGACCATTTGTGCAAGGACCTGAAAAAGGGGTAGTTATATTTTCTTTATGAAATGGATCTCATTTGAACTGTCTCTTCATAAAACACCTGGCATCCCCTAGTTAAGTTGTTTTTTCAGGAATACTGTTTTATTTTTAATCAAAAAGGAAACAGTTCAGAAAAGGAAAAAAAAATAAAAGGGAAAAAAATAAAAGGAAAAAAAATAAAAAGGAAGGAAATATTTCTGGGTCCATTATACTTACCTGTTTAACTTTTTTTCAGTGCAGTGACAGCCTAGTGGTCTTTTTGGTTATTTAAAGCACGTTGGCATAAACCCAACAGGAATAAAATTTGGATATAGATTAGACAGAAGTTTCTGCATAAAATTTTCCAAATACAGCAGTAGTAATAACTGAAGATACTCAGTGTCCTTAAGAACCTCAAAAGCATGTTGTATTCTTGAAACCCACAGACACCTGCACTTACATCATGCTTGAATGATTATATTAATGATGACACAACTAAGTTGTCACTCCCCCTCATCTCACTTAGTAATTGATAGAAGGTAGATCTCACAATGTTGATAAATCCAGACATTTTCAAGGGGCATAGCAGTTAAAAATTTAGATAATGTGTTGTAAATTAAAATCCTATTAGAGGAATAAGAACAACTCTTAGGAAAAAAAAAAAAAAAAAAAAAGGAAAGGAAAGGAAAGGAAAGGAAAGGAAAGGAAAGGAAAGAAAAGAAAAGAAAAGAAAAGAAAAGAAAAGAAAAGAAAAGAAAAGAAAAGAAAAGAAAAGAAAAGAAAAGAAAAGGAAAGAAAAGAAAAGAAAAGAAAAGAAAAGGAAAGAAAAGAAAAGGAAAGAAAAGGAAAGAAAAGGAAAGAAAAGAAAAAACCCAGAGGACTGGCAAAAAGACTGTTTCATAGAAAGTGACTATTGCATTTCATGCAGGCTTAAGATTTGAGATTTAATTAGTTCATAATCTGAGCCATAGTGGCTCACAACATAACTGCAAACTACATAAAACTTTAAATTCCCTCAAGGAAAGTATTAAGGGTAGAAGTCATAGAATCACAGAATTGTTTGGGTTGGAAGGGACCTTTAAAGGCCATCTAGTCCAACCTTCCTTGCAATGAACATGGGCATCTTCAACTAGATCAGGTTGCTCAGAGCCCCATCCAACCTGATCTTGAATGCTTCCAGGGATCGGGCATCTACCACCTCTCTGGGCAACCTGTTCCGGTGTTTCACCACCCTCATTGTAAAAAATTTCTTCCTTATATCTAGTCTGAATCTACTCTGTTTTAGTTTAAAGCCATTACCCCTTATCCTATCCCAAAAGGCCCTGCTAAAAGGTTTGTCCCCATCTTTCCTGTAAACCCCCTTTAAGAACTAAAAGGCTGCAGTAAAGTCTTTCCAGAACCTTCTCTTCTCCAGGCTGAGCAACCCCAACTCTCTCAGCCTGTCCTCATAGGAGAGGTGCTTCAGCTCTCCTCTGGACCTGCTCCAAGAGGTCCATGCCTTTCCTGTATTGAGGGCTCCAGCCCTGGACTCAGTATTCCCTCACAAAATTTCCAGGATTAACAAAAATATAATTCTTTACTGAGAGTCAATAGCTAAAATTGACTTAAATTCCATTAATCTCATTGAAAATTAAATACTTTTGTAGAAAAAACACTGTAGATATACAGAACACAATGAGATCATGGTATATAGACACAAACGTGGGACACCCTGCTCAGTCCATTTAGTGATTTGTACATTTGATGAAGACAACTAGTGATGAATATCTGAGAAAATACTGTTTATTTTTCTTTTCTTGCCCCATTGCTCCACTCCATTACTCTAGTTCTCCAGAGGCACTTCTTGTCTTAGAATACTGGGCTAAGACACTTCAGTGGAAAAACATATCATGGTACAAAATACGACGGTTCATGAAGTGCTCTAAAGAAAACACATGAAGAAAGAATCTCATGTTCTATGCTGGAAATATTCTTGGGAACAGCATGAGGAAAATCAGGCATGAGGAGGTTTCCATTCACAATATTAGCACAAATTAGTAGTGATTGGGAAGGGGTTAAAATGACAACAGCTCTTTGGAGCTGTGGGGAGGATGAAGCAGTCTGGGAAAGAGTACATGAAGGCACTCACGCAGTCCAAGGCAGTACCTAACTCATCTGGCTGATTACATATACAACAAAAAAGGTCGTGGTCCCACCACTATTTGCCTTATGTTTGCTGAATCTTTAAGAAGGTACAGGTTTAACAGTTTACAAGTTATTCCTTCTTTGTCAGTGAGACAGTGTGTTTTCACAACACAATTGTCCTGTGATTCATGCTATTAAGACAAAAAATGGAGAAGATATCTATTAAGTCTAATGTTTCTTTAAATTTTAAGCATCTCTGTAAGACAATAGATGGTGTTTTTCCAGCCATTATTACATTAAATTAAGAAGATAATTGTAATATAAGTGTAGTATTGTTTTAGAACAGTTTATTTGGCTTCTCCAAAACTTGAAGTGTTTTTAGAACCATGGGTTTAGTTTCATAACACAAATTCAATCAATCTCTAATTCAGATGCAAATTGCAAGTCTCAACCCCTCCTAAAACAGAATTTATTTCAAGTCAAGGATTAATTCGAGAAATAATCTTCAGTTTGAGATAAATATTTCCTATTTTCTTTTTATAGAAGGCTTTCAGAAATGCCTCAGGCAAAGCCACTTATAAGTTATTAGTGGCTTACTGCAGAAACCTAATATGAACCTTTCCTGAAAACAACATTTCTAGATATGAATATTGTTCCTTTTCCACATTACTTTTTATTTCTTATATATGCTACTCTTTCCATCTTTGTAGTGTTCATTTGCAAATACATAGAATGTAGTTCTGTCATGGACTTTTTGGGCTGTGTGTCATCCCCTGGGTATAAATACCACTTTTATTTATTTTTCCCAGTATGAATTCCCTAGTTTTATTTTTCAGCCCTAATGAGTCCTTCCCCTGCTCTGGCCACAGAAAGACTACTGACTGTCTCACATAGAGAAGACTGCAACTTCCATTTGCAAGTAAAGGCAGGATGTAAGAGAAATTTGACTCTTCTCCAACCTAATGCACCAGCCACTATAGCTCAGTCAAGAACTAAAAGGGGTAAATAAGCGTCACCAAACATATACCTGTGCAGTATACTTCCTTGTGAAGGAGAGAGACACAGAATATGAATTACAATTTAATCCAAACATCAATATTTCAGAGCCAATTATTATATGTTCTGTGTCATTAGGAGCTGGAGCTAAATATTCAACCCATCATCACATTATGTATCCTTTGGACTAAGAACTACATCTTTCTGTGTTTTCGTAATTCAAACTCACAACACAGTCAGATCCAGAATTCTGCTAGGGGTGGCAAGACACTTGATAATATGTGTTGTTGAATACACTTCTAGTCCTTGTAGGAGATAAATAAAAATAAAATAAATCCCCAGCTATTTTGATAGTGCTGGTTTAAGGAAGCTTTTATTAGGAAAAGGAAATTTTTCCACTACGTTTCTTTCTAGGAAGTGATCAATTAAGGAAGAGTTTTCAAATCAAGATCATAGAATCATTGAATGCTTAGAGTTGGAAGGGACCTTACAGATCATTGAATTCCAACCCCGCTGCCATGGGGACACCTCCCAGTAGAGCAGGCTGCTCAAAGCGCCATCCAGCCTGGCCTTGAACACTTCCAGGGATGGGTCATCCACAGCTTCTCTGGGCAACCTGTTCCAGTGCCTCACCACCCTTGCAATAAAGAATTTCTTTCTAGTATCTAATCTAAATTTCTCCTCTTGTAATTTAAAACCATTACCCCTTGTCCTGTCACTACACTAATGAATAATTTTTTCTCACATATTTTTCCTGTAACTAAGGGGAAGAACACATCACAAAAAGAACATGCAAATTCTACCCCAAACTGAATTAACTGATTTAAAATGTAATCTGTTCAGCTGTGCTGCTGAAAGTAATTACTCCAATAATTAGGGTAGCAGAGAAGAAGGCATATGTCTTCATCTTCTTTACTGTGTTAGAGGTGCAGATGTGATTTTCTACTTGCAGCTTTAGCTGAAGCGAATGGAAAAACCTCTGAAGGGGAGCAGGAAGTGTGCTGGCCCCAGATTCCATATCCCATTCTCTGCCGTGTCTTCCACAAGGACAGGCAGGTGCAACCGACCATGAGACAGCTGCCTGTGCTTCAGTAACTCCAGCACAGAGGTGATGATGTCTGACCTGTTTGCTGCTGCTGCAGCTATGGGAGAAAGAGTTCATGGCAGAGGACAGGGGTGAACAGCTGGGAGCTAGCTGCTAAAAGCAAACTGTTACAAAAGCAGAGATTTTTCTCCTAATCTTACAGAAGTTCCTCTGAGAGTGACAAGCATAACTTCACTTTTCCATTTTTCTGAGAGTGTGTAACACACTGTAATGGTGACAAATTGTCCCTTTTGCTTGACATTTAAGGCATCCTCTTCCTGCCTCCTCTCCATGTTGTTGGTTTCCATTGCCTTATTGCAGTCTTCATGGTATTTGCTACTTTTTAAGGTCTTGCTCCAAAGTGATGTGATTTGGTGAGAATTTAAGCTTTGTTTTCTAACACTATGCTGCTCTAATCCAACACATGTGGAAAAAAGCTTGAATATGTAACTTGTGTGTAGTTTGGAGACTCAGAAATCAGAAATCAAAAATAAATTCCAACTGTTTCTTTTTCTTTTTCTTTTTCTTTTTCTTTTTCTTTTTCTTTTTCTTTTTCTTTTTCTTTTTCTTTTTCTTTTTCTTTTTCTTTCTTTTTCTTTTTCTTTTTCTTTTCTTTTTCTTTTTTTTTCTTTTTTCTTTCTTCTTCTTCTTTTTCTTTCTTTTTAAATCCTGTGATCAAGTCAGACAAATGGTATTTTCAGGCCATACTCATGATTCTCATGTGCTTGGAGACAGTAAAACTGAACTCTCTTGCCACCCACCCACTTCCTGATCAGTTGCATCAGCAGAACAAAGGGGAAGCAGGTATACTGGTACCATTATCTCCAGGACCCAGCATTATTCATGTTGCCTTGCAGAGCTGACATGAGGTTGAATTTCTTTTCCTGATCCCAAGGGGATACAGGTTTCCTAAAATGGAAACTACCTTTACAACCTGAGGACATACAGGGAAAACAGTTTAATAGGTGATTCTGTTTCAAACTATTGAACATTACTGCCTTCTTATCTTTACAGGAACAGCTCCTGCCTCAAAAAACTATACAAGTATATACTATAATTTCTTAGTGAATAATAGCTTTTCATCAGACACACTCTACAGGTAAAAATCTGGGACAAAGCTAAAATTTGTCCCTGTAACTCAGGTGATACATGAGACTAAAATACAGAAATCCAGTAAATGTCAGGAGAAATTCAATGGTTAAATCATTGCATTTATTTCTGAAAAATGGAGAGAGGCCCTTGAAAAACACTGTGTAAAGAGGTCTGAAAAGCTCTAGCGTAATGTTATTTATCAAAAAGATAAAATGCATGCATACATATGATAACTGAGCAATAAGGACTACATGGGTATCATTTTATTGCTTAGTCTATTGTCAGGTTCTGCAGCCCAGGACAAATAACTTTATCACTAATTCTGCTGTAAGGTTTTCCTTGGGATTGGAAATCATTATAAGCTTTAGATCATTCTCATAGGAAATTTATATCATGGCAACATGATCACTTCCATAAAGAGAAGCACTGTCTTGTGAACATTCCCCATTTGGAGACAAAATAAATCTGTGAATATAGAAAAAAAATCCCACCTAATGCTAGCTAGTTTTTTGACCTGAATAACTTTGTACATGTTAAATCTTTTTTATATATTTTTTACAAAAGTAACTTTTAGGCCAAATTCTTGGACATAAATACATGCTTCATTCTCACACTTTCAGGGAGGGATGATTGGTTTTGGGCATTATTGAACATTAAAAGATGTGTGGTGAAAGCTGAAGTACACTAAAGTCAAAGAAAGCTTTATTACTGGTTTCTAGGGCTCAGGTTTTCACTGAAGAATGTACATGCTATGCCACAACCTCCCATTATCATCACGGGCAACTTGCATATTTTCTCACTCAGAAAACATTTACCTATTTGCTTAACTTTAAACCTATGAGAACTCTACTTGGGTTTTCTGAATTTTCCCTTATCTCTGTGGTAAGTGTGAAGAAGATTTTGTTGTCAATCACATGAAGATAACTTGAAGCGAAATTAAAACTGCAGTCTGCATGTAAAAAGCAGTCTCCAGCACTAATTATCATTGCAGCATCTATAGGAAATCTATTTTCCTGTCCTACAATACTGGTCCTTCCATGTTAGAGACACCGCATCTGGCACTAGTGTGCTATTATCAAGCTTATCTGACATGAGTGAAGAATAAGTCAACCCAGATTCAGACACAGGCACAGGTTCTCAGCCCAGTGCCAGGATATATTTCAGAACCCCTCACAGTTAGGTCTCAAAAACACCACACAGAAAAGTTAAATGGCCAATGCCAGAAGACAGAGTCGCTATGTTTTTTACATATTTAACACTACTTGAATGCACGTTCTTCCTCTTGGGGGAGAGAGCTCCTGAATCCATTCCTAAAGGTAGTTACCTATGTCCTTCTTTCAAAGATGCAACAGAGATTGTTCCTTCCTCTGAAAAGCCAGCTGTAGATGGTGATAATTCAGTGGTTAGAGCACTTATACTCACTTGCCTGAGGGCTGCCTTATAACCTACCAGTCCTCCAGCTGTGTCTAGGGCCCTACCTACCACCCATTAAGTTTTCCAAGAGAGTGTGCAAGAGGGCAAGCTTCATCCCTGCCTTTGGAATAGCAATGCTCTGAAAGAAAATAAAGCCTGATTCAGTGAGGCACAAACAGGCAACAAGTGAAAGCTCAACCGTCTCATCCAGTGACTGGGACACTCTCCCAGGAGTGAGCCAGTTCTTCAATGGGGCATTAAACCTACTTATTTATTTCTACCTCCTGCTGCATCTTATTCCAGAAGTGCTAACTGCCTCTGTGTACTTAGATGCATAGAAAATTTCTGCTCCTCTTCTCTTCCTCTCTCTCGTAGTGAGGAAATAGAAAATTAGCCACTGAAGTATTCAAACTTTCTCGTCTGAAAATTAGATTGATTATCCTTTTTGTCCTTCCTTTCCCCTGTTTGAACTCTATTGCCTGCATACGCCTACATCTGAGCTCAGTCTGGGATCATTCCTTCCCTTCCCTTCACTTTTTGGAAGCCATTCTGTCATGGCAAGGGCAGAAGCAAAGCAGTGAAAGGAGAGAGTTGCTTATTTGGCACGAAACAAACCCATGACCCCACTACTTCCGTCTCTCCCATTCTGCAGGGCTCCACTCCCTAGTCCTATATCCACAGTACTAGCTTGCAAGCACCCACAAATCCTGTACATGCTGGTTGAGTGTGCAGTTGCACTCGCTTGCAACTTGGCTGGAGCCCCACATAGTTGGTAAGCTCTGAGGATCCTGACTGGGTTGAGTCCCTCAAGACACAGCTGATGAGCTCTGATCATGCTGAGACAAGCAATGGTCTGAGATTTCGTTATGGAGGTGGATGCACCTCACAAGACAGAGTTAAATACATTACAGCTCCAAAAATCTAATAATCTAATGATTTTTCAGACCCACAGCTTTGGTTTTCTAAAGTGTCTATGCTTGTTTCTTTTTTTTTTTTTTTTCCTGATAATAGCTTTAGTTTAATGTAGATTCTTGTATTTGTTTAAAGTTTGGATTATCATGTTATTTGTTAACCTGAGGGCACATAGCTGAACCTGTAAGCCTGGTTATTGACTGATCTGTTCAAAAAACAAGACTTTTCCTGTACTTACAAGTGTTATCATTGTCAAATACTAAATGATATGCTGAACCATTGTGAAACAATGTGTCTCATGATACATCTGTCAGTGGGCATATTGTAATACACATTTTTAACTGGTTTGGGGTTTGGTTTTGTTGCTGGTTTTTTTTACAAATAAATAGCATTTCTTAGTCCTACTTCTTTATAACTGAAACTGTTCGAATCATAATTAAGCCTCATCACGCTACTGCAAGTGCAGATATGAAGAGGCTTGTACAGCACCATTTATAAAAAGATAGAAAATGTACTAAGAATACAAGATGTATGTTGTCATTCATTCTTTGAAGAACGTAAAATGGTTTAATAAATCTGTGAGCTCCCCTCTGACATTCAGATATTAATCTGATATTTGTTTAAACTCCTAAATAAATTGGAAATAAATTTGTGGAGGAATTTAGAAAAGTACTTTAAGGAGGACAAGTTGATGGTAGATGTTTTCATTATTTTGTTTTTACTTTTAGTTCTCAGGATTTTTCTCCATGAGACAGCATGACTTCTGGATTTTTGTTTTTTTCAACTCCATTTAAAATATGTAGCTTTACCAAAACCAAAAGCAGAACTGTTCCTCAACTAAATAAGGGCTGTGATTGCCCCTTCAGCTATTTATGGCCTTACCTTTTACGTTTTTAGGTAAGGATAAACTTTAACTCCTAAAAGATGAGGAAGTTGTTCGTTGACCCCTAATGGTGAATAGAGCCCAGGACTGTGCAGAAAGACTGAGAGTACTGTCCATGCATACATGATTTCAGACATGTTTTACAAACAGCTGGTGGTTATTAGAACTTCTTGGACTCACTGGGAGAATTACAGCTTATTATTCCATATTTCAGGGATCCTGAGGATTTGAAAATTTTCTGTAGATATACAGAGGCAAGTGAAACTTGCTGGTTTGGTAGCTAAGTAGCTTCTGGGAGAAAAATCTTGTTCAATGTCAACAGATCTTTCCATCAGTCATTAAAAAACACCAGGATCCAAAGCCCTCACTGCACCACAGGATAGGTAAGTCAAATACTAAGGTCCAACAATCTTGTTTTAATGCACAGGACAGGTATAGAGCAAATTCCTTTCAAAGTAATTTCTTGCATACCTTAAGATTATTAACGGTCTCTTTAATGGCAAAGAATCCAACAGCACTGTGGCAGGTCTGCCATGTGAATAAGAGCCATGCAGGAATTCTTACCTCTACATTACTGAGAGAGGAAGAAAGACTGTTTCCTGTCTAGGAACATGGCTTCAAGCTAGAAAGAAAACGTAAAAGTTTCTCTGTTATGCATAAAGCCTGGGCTGAATGTGGTCTCATCTATTACAGCAGAGTTGACCTTCTCATCCTGGGGCTTGAATGTCTTTCTATAACTGCTGATGCAAGAAAATGTTGGGAGCTGTTGTTAGTCAGCTGCCCTTAAGGCTTAATTTATAATTATTGAAGACAATTACAAGATATGCTAAATTATTATGTGATGTTATTTGAACAGGTTAAAACTCATTAGAAACCACATAAAGACTTTTTTCATTAATGCCATGAAACAGTCCAGTACCTCATTTTTGTGTAATAGGCAAATTTCTCTCATGTTACAAACACACCCTCTCATGTGCTGTACTGTTCTATGATCACAGCCAAGTGGATCAAGTAGAAATCCAAAATCATTAGATTTAGGTTATAATTCCATTCATTGCTATTAAGGTGTAATTCAGGAAACAATCTCTTCTTAGCAATGGACTGAATCTCTTTTGCTTCTTCGCACCCTGTTCAAACCTGCTTGCTCTTGCTGCCACATTGTTTGCTGTGCTCTGCCAAGCTGCACAGGCTCTTGCATAATGTGTATCCGTGGCCCAAGTCCACATGTGATCTTACAGAAATCATTTACACTCCCTGAACACCAGTTCATAGCCATCAAAGAATGCAGGGAAACTTTTGTTATTATGCTTGTTTATGATTTGTCTGCAGAGTTGGTTTCTGAAGATGACTATTGAGTGTTTAGGTGGGCTGGACTTCCACCACAGCTCAATAAACTATTCTGTTGAGTTAGCTGCTGCCTGATGACTTTTTTTCACATTTAGAGGCTCTGTTTCATACAGATTTCACAGATATTTTCTTGTTTTGCATGAAGCAAAAGTTTGGGGATTAAATACATGTATTTATTCTATGTAACAGCATGCCTAAGTGCATTTAAAAGTAAAAAGACAAAAAATAAAGTTTTTAGGTGTAAAAATTAACAAGCTATGTCTCAATTTCTTAAGTACCAGAATTAGAAAAAAGATTAAAAGCAGTCATACTATGAATTACAGTAAAGAATTTGAAACTATAGAACTAGATAATAGAATACTAACACACCTTTGATTTGTCCTGACATGCCACTTGGCGCCCTCAAGTAAAGGAGGCAAGAAGTGTGTAAACTTCTAGCACTTCATTAGCTATGCAAGTCCTAAACTCAAGATTATAGCAATAAGCAGGTTTTAACAGTAAAATTTCAACAGAATTATGGTTCCTATGTCTCTTTGTTACATCTTGAACGCTTGCTTTTGTTGGATCAGATAAGTAGGAAGCAAAAAAGAAATGTTGGTGATTTCTACCTCTAAACTGGCAGAGCTGAGCTGCAGGTTTCCATTTCCTTCATGAATCAGGAGGAGAAGGAGCAGAAAACTGAAAAGTAACTGTTGTTTTGAGGGTCTTTATGAGAACATGCATTTCTCTGGCAGTGAAGAAAAAAAATCTGTTTAAGAACTAAGCAAAAAATTCCACCAAACCTGAAGATGGTGCCAAAGTTTTTCTGATTTGAATGAAATCTGGCCACTATTAATGGAATCATCGTAACAGGGTTATCTGATAATATAAAAGAAAGTGTTCACACTTCCAGAGGAGTACTCGTGACTCAGGAGGTGACTAGAAAAAGCCTGTAAACCTAATTAGTCATGATTATCTTAGAAATTTGTATTTTGGACAGCTTAGCCGACCCAATTCTCCAGCCTTTGAGGTGAACTTGTCAAGAAGTTTCATAATTTCTATGAAACATAAGGTCAGAAGAACAACTTCAAATATGAAAAGGCAAGGATTTAGATATAATCTTGAAACTCCCTCTCCCTTGTCCTTACTGGATGTCTGAACTCATAACAAGACTGAGTGGTTGTATGTAATTTGATATCTTGCAGAGTAACTCTTTTTGAATCATGGCCTATAAAAATGTGCCTTGTTGTGTGAGGCTTGTTTTGGGGCTAAATTCAATAAGAAACCAATCTGGATTTTACCCTCTGTGAGTGAGTTAGTTTAACATTGAAATGATGTTGTCCACCAGAATCCTCTGTCAGCATGGGGATACTGCAACCAATAAGCTCTTTATTTCAAAAGCTATTTAAAGGCACTTTTGTATAACAAAGCCAAAGCAAGCCACTATGAATACTGAAGTTTCCAACTAGGAAACAAATTAATTTCAAAATTCACTCCACTGCAATATCACTGTCAGTATATAACAATTTTATTTTATATACTTTCATAGACTCCTTGCTTTTCTCTGCCAGATACTGATGACAATGTCCACAGACACTACCCCTAACAATACATTACTAAACAGCATTTGGTAAAAATACCTTGCCAATATAAACAGAAATGCTATCCAAACTTGTGTCTTTTCAAACTGGATTTACTATTGATGGTATAAGCTGTGAGCAAATCTGTGGATGAAACTGTCTGGCCCTTGTCTGGATTTAACTGGCTTCAACAAAAGAGCTGAACACCTTTTTCACTAATAGAGAGCAGAAGTACTGATTCTTGTTAATAGGAGCAGACATAGCTTGCTGATGGCTGGATTTCAAGCAGTTTCCCTTGGATTTTATAAATGAGTTTATTGTGATCCTAGCATGTGAATCTTGACTTTTACCATTGGAGAACCCGACTCAAGTAACCTTACTAGTAACAGTGGAACTATTATTTATTACAGTAGTGCCCAGTGACTCCCAACAAAGACCACTAAACAAATATAGACAGTTAAAGAGCAGGCCTTCTATCCAAGAGACATAAAATTTAAAACAAATAAGTCAGATGAATGAAGACAAAAAGGAAGTATTCTTATTCCATCCTACAGAGGGAGATTTGGAACAATACAAGATGAAAAGATTTGCATACAATGATCCAATATGTTAATGGTAGAGAAGAAAAATGAATCAAGAATTTCTGAGTCTCCAAACTCCAACAGCACTTCACAACTGATTTCAACACTTTACTTCTAAATCAAGATACAGCTAGGGGTGGTCTCAAATAACATTTTTGCTTAAACCTCTCCTTTCTATTTACATTTCTAATAATCCTCACAACAGTTTAACCTACTTATACATAGCCAATCCAGTATATTACATCATATATTTTGTAGAAAATGCAGTCTAAAGGAGTTCTCATCCCATTTTGAAACACGAACAAATATTTTTGTGTTATACTGAAAGCAACAAAGGGAATACATACTTTCATTTCTTCAGACGTTTCTTTCTGCTCCAAAAAAGCTGGGAAAAGCATTGTGATTCAGGCTATGTTCTTGCTTGCAGTGTTATTCATCTTAAGGAACACTAAACGTGGATGAGTTAGACTCACATTAACTGGTGTGAGATAAAGAAGAACCTGGTCTTTCTCTTCCTGAAGAATTCCTCTTTTGGCTTTTACAGCTATACAGAGCACAATGAAATGTGTTCACTGCAAAGAAGCTAAATAAAGCATTATTTGAAAGATACATATATATTTTCATGATACACTTAAAATTAGTGTGTCTTTGAGGAGGAGGAAATTGAAAAGGCTACAAAAAATATGAAGAAATATTCTACTGGCTTTTTTCCCCTTCATGTATGCGCAGCCATGCCAATATTATAAATATATTTACTCTCAGATTTTTGATTTGTAATTTTTATTTCTGCAAGTTGTATTCAGTCTGTATAGGAAAGTAAAAAAAATCACTGCCTAAAGGTTTTAAGCTAGTGCACGAAGGCAAGAATCACAAAGAAATCCATCTTTAGCAGTGAGATGACACAGCACTTCGGAAAGAGCATACCAGTGACTCTGCTATTTGCTTTTAAAATATTGGACTTTACTTTTAGTTTAGTTTCTCTAAAACATAACTACTTTCTAACATATGGATCAGACCCTTAGGCTGGTTTGAACTCCCACAGACGAATGAATTTGTTGGGGTCGTATTGAGGGTTTGAAAATTATTAGTGCACACAGCTATCTGTCACGGGTGTTGAGAAAAACCACTTTATTTTCCAGTAAGAGAAAATTTTATTAGTATTTCAAGCTATTTATGTACAGTCATACACCAGTGTAATGAGTGTGTAGATTGTATCATGCAAAGCTGTAGGGCAGCAGATTCAGAAAATGTGTTCAGCAGCATTTCTTAGGAAAATGAGACCAGATTGCACAGCCCTGCTGTAACAGTATGGCTGGGTGAGTGCACATGGGTGCAAGGGTGCATGCAGGGATATGCAGACACATCCTTGCCTGAGTGTCTATCTGCTATATGTTCCCCGTATCTTTTTCATCTGTTGTCACTCTCAATCAGATTTGCAAGAGGAAGCGAAAGGTTTGAAAATCTTCACGTTCTGGCTATAGTAATGAAAACAGATGACTCATGAGAAGAGAAAGCCTATACCCTTGATTAATAACTTAAGACATTATGAAGAAAGAAGTAATGGCCAGAATGCCTAAACATGAGAAAAAGTTCAATTAGGGCTTGATTAGGAATAGCAAAATGCAAGTGAGATTGAGGGTATGGAAATTTAAATTGTACTTCTTGTTGCTTTACTTTCAGTGGTGAATGTAGGGATGTTACCAAAAGTTTTTATTCCACTCCTTGCAGCTGCTTAATGAATTTGTATCTGTGTCTGAATTAGCAAATGAAGCGAGATGGTTTCATGGAAATATTAGAAGTGTGCCTAATCCACCTAAACACATGAAAAATTATATCATATTAGACAGAAAGCGTAAGATCTCCATCAGTCTGATAATGATTGATTAATGGAGGCACGTATAAATAAGAGCATGAGGGATGTGGTATGGGAAGAAGTATCAGCTCAGGAATGCTGGAGGTGAAGGTAATGAAAATTGTAACAGCCATGTTCATCAAATAATTCAGCACTGAATTCTGGTTCAGACTCCAAGGGCCGTTGGGAAATGCTTCATTTACATTCTGAAACAATAGCTATTAAATGAAACAGTGCTTTCCCAAGCTGTGCTGCAGACTTTCAAGATCCGCGTTTTCAATGTAGCCATTCAAAAATACGAATGTTGCCATCCACAGTCAAGCTACAATGATATTGTTCGATGTAATAGACTCACTGTGACATTTATAAATAATATACCATCTAAGAATCATGTCCTGTACTAGACTTCCAAACGTATATCAAAATAGGACAAATAGACAGCCAGGTAGTAAACCTGTAGCTTTCCCAGCACTGGGAAAGTGTGGCACTACAGGCAGAGATCTAAGTAGGACTCAGTCTCAAAAAACAGTAAACCATCTGCATTTGTTTCATACAGTGAAGAGGACAGAGGTTGTACCACCCAGCCTTTTGGGACATCGCTGTATTCTTTGTCCTACATTCAACACAAAAGGGAGAGGTGGGAATTGACTCATGCTCCCTGCATTTCCCATGGGCACCATAAATATTGGCAGTCTGTTCCTCCAAAGCTGTCATGCCCTTTGCCTGCCCTGAGCTGCCCTTTACGTTCCCCTGCACTTCATGGTCTCTGGGCACACTGGAATGCAATTGAATTTGGGTAGAATGGTACTTTCTGTATAAGAATCCAGATGCAGTGTTTATAGACAAAGGGGCATGTGTTACCCTTGATTTCTGTTGCAGCTTTCATTTCCATTCTCTGGATTTGAACTTACAGTTCATATACAGTAGGTGCCCTGTTGAGTGTTGCTCCTGTTGATTTGGGCTGTGCCTGCAAAACATTCATACGCAGTTGGAACCCAAAAAGTAATACAAATTTCAACCAGCTGCAGCTAGACCAGAACACCAGGAGATGGGGTACTGCCAACTCCAGCCAAGCCAAGTGCCCACAAAATATGAGATTTTATTAAATTTTACAAGCTTTTTCGAAATGTTCAGTATATGACTCCTCTCCCCCTCCCAGTCTTTTATTAAGCATGTGTGTTTCATTGTAAGCTCTTCTTTTCAGTCAGGAGCACTACAAATGAACTTGTGATGAAAGCTACTGTTCTCACATGAGAATCTAGAACTTTAAGAAATATCTCATGTCTAACAATCTCTAAAAATTAGCACACTCTAAGACTATTCAAATAAAATAAAACTGAAGTGTAAAATGTGTTTACATAAAAGACTATGCTTACTGTAAGTTAATTTTATATTTACTTTCCATTAGTTCAAGATTTTGAAACTGCCAGTGCATGGGATTTTTTAAATTTTTTTTTACAGACAAAAGTGTTTTATAATATCATTTAATAAGATTTATAATATCATTTAATAAGCCTTTTGCAGGGAAAAAGAATTTTTGTGTCTTTGAGAGATATTGAAATTCTTTATCCAGTTGATTTGGAATAAAACGTTGATCCTTTGTGTTTGAAAACTCTTTCTTTAAGTCAATATTAAATAAATATGATTTAGGTAAAATTTTGGGGGAAATTCAACCATAAACATATATTATTTCCAAGGGAAAGTATATCATGGGAATCTAGCTGGGAAGATTTGTTTTACAAAATATGAAATATATAGATTGTTCTAATCACCTTATTGTCATAAGGGGTAAATTCCATAAGTTCCGTGATCAAAGCATTGTGCAGGACTGCCTGAATGTGTATTTAGCATAATTGAGGATTAAGAATGTTCTTTAAAGTAATAAAGGTCACCTTTGATTTTGAAATATCATTAGATCACTGCGCTTGTATGTTAATGTCACTACGTCTGTAAAAGAAAAAAGGTTATTATTTATTGTACTTTTTTTGGAATTCTAAATATTTTTATAAGGATGAACAACAGGAGCCTGGCTAGTGATTATTCAAAGAGCTAGCAACTCTGTCTCACTCTAATAAAAAAGCTGTTCACACCTTACTTTTTTTCGTTTACATTTTCATGCTAGGTGTTCCTTTTTTGTTTGTTGGTAGAGGATAGTGTCCTAACTGCTAGTATCTTTCTATTAAAAGGTGGTTTCCATTTTTCACTTCAGAGAGCTCTTCATCCTAGAAAAATTATTTTTTTGATCTGTTCTGTTCTTTTGAGTTTGGATCCTCAAATTCTTGGTGGTCATATCTGAAATTATCCCATTTGTTCAAGGCCGGACTAAAATCCCTGACCTTGGTCCCCATGACTGTTGTACTGGGCAGCTTTATGCACAGTGTTATGGGAGTTCCCCATTTATAACATACACTTGACATTCACAGAAGAACTGACATTGATTAAATTAGCTTTGGATAAGTACCAAACACAAATTACAAATGTCCTGTGGGAACCACAGATTCTGTTCCCTTGGGAGATGAGCAGTATAATGCAAAACCAAGTAACTATGATTTCTATTCCTTTCACAATATGAAAACAAAATAGCCATGGGGTATTCACACCACTGTTTTTTCTAGAACTCCCTGCCATGTAGGCAGGCATATAATTCACTTCTGCCTCCCTGCCTTGTCCAAAAATTTCCTGGGATCTTCAGTCACTATGCAGTTTCAAGGTACCTAGCATCTCTCTGTAGCTCTATAAAAAGTCAAGTTTAAACTGAGCAGTGTTGGATTTATTCAAGGCCACCTTTAGACTCTGGAGAATTCCCTAAACATTAGTCATAGTGAACACCATCACCACTTGTTTGATGCAATTCTCGCAGTGATTGCACACTGTTATACTTTCTAGCTTTGCAATACTTGGAGTACCCATTACAGAGGTAGGAAACGTGAGTTTTCAGCCTATTCTCCTCTAAGAGTTAAACCTGCCTTGAAATTTCAAGATAGCATCCTCGTCCCCAAATTATGAGACACTGAGTGAGAGCACTGAGAGCAGTTCGTGTCCTTTCACTGAAAATTAACCACTGGGTATCCAGGCACTTAACACGTTGAGCAGATACTAAGAAAGCAAGGGTGAACCTTATTTTAGCATAGGGGCTAGGACACTCCATGTAGAGAGGAGCAGAACTAAAATTCAAACCCCTGAAACGTGCTTATATTGTACACTGAACCATACTGGCCAAAAAAACCCAACAAATAATTGAAAAGATAAACACTAAAACCAAAACCAAAGCAAAACAAAAAACCCCCAAACCCTAACAACCCAACTTTTTATGGGTGATTAGTTTTTAGTGCAGTCAGGGCTTTGGACCAGTTCCTCATAAAGCTGTATGAGTACTGGGCCAGTGTCCAGTCAGGGACGGGACCAAGGCTAAGAAAGTGAAGACAGTGGGATCATCTCTTCGGCAGCAGAGTGCTTTTAGGCCACATTAAAGCAACCGTCTAACTGTATTCTCTAATTCCCCTCTGTACTAATTAGCATAGGGAATTTAAGCAGTTATGATTTCCCCCTACACTCACACCAACAATCCCTTTAGGGACATCTCCTAATTTTGGTGATACAGCTTCTAATTTAGCTGAACTGGATTGACTGGATTGACCTTACTGAGCTTTAACACAGCAACAGCTGCCGTGGGTGGTTTCCCATGGCAGCTTTTGGAAGCACACTGTTTCTGAACACCCCTTTCTCTGACGGCACAGAGCCACATGTCTATCTCCTTCAAACTTATTCAATACAGAATCATAGAATCATAGAATTGTCTAGGTTGGAAGGGCCCGTTAAGATCATCTAGTCCAACTATCAACTTAACTCTGATAAAAAACCCCAAACCAACAAAACCAAAAACCAAAACCAGACCCCATCACTAAACCACGCCAATAAGCACTATGTCAACCTGTCTTTTGAATACCTCCAGGGATGATGCCTCAAACCACCTCCCTGGGCAGCCCATTCCAATTCTTAGTAACCCTTCCAGTGTAAAAGTTTTTCCTGATATCCAATCTGAATGTCCTCTGGTGCAACTTGAGGCCATTTCCTCTTACCCAATCACTTGTTAATTGGGAGAAGACACCAACCACCAACCACCACCTCTACAATCTCCTTTCAGGCAGTGGTAGAGAGCAGTAAGGTCTTCCCTCATCCTTCTCTTCTCCAGGCTGAACAACCCCAGCTCCCTCAGCCCCTCCTCATAGCACTTGCTCTCTAGACCTCTCACCAGCTTCGTTGCCCTTCTCTGGACCTGCTCCAGCAACTCAATGTCTTTTTTTTTTTGTGGTAAGGGGCCCAAAACTGTATACAGTACTCAAGGTGGGCCTCATCAGTGCTGAGTACAGGGGGACGATCAGCTCCTGAGTCCTACTCACCACGCTGTTCCTGACCCAGGCCAAGATACTGTTGGCCTTCTTGGCCACCTGGACATGCTGCTGGATCACGTTCATCTGACAGTTGACCCCCAAATATGTTTTAAAGTGTGGACTGTATATAAGGTGTGTAAGGTGTGGCATTCTGTAATTCTTGTATTTATTTTTCTGTCTCCTGTATAATTCTTGAGTCCCTGTGTCCTCTAGTGTCTACCTACCAGCATTGCACAAATTGGCAAACAAGTATTTGTTTCTATTTTCTTAACTCAAAATATTAGAAAGAAAAAAAAAGTTTTAAGTTTCCATGCAGTAAATTTTTTCTTCTGTCTTATGCCTTTTTTACTAAATATTTTATTGATAGTGAAATTGTTACAGTTATTCTTGTTAAGCACCAGCAGCATGTGCGGCAGCATAGCTGATTTTATACGTAATTTTCTTGCACATACACATATGTCTATTATCTAATTCTCTGTGTGCTTCCTGGAGATTTTAGCAACCAGTATGTACATTTTTCTGTGAAAATTGACGACAGGTCTTGGTAAGTATTCTGCAGTATTTTCTTACATCCTAGAGAACATTCTCCTCTCATTTGGGCATGTAAAAATGTCACTGAGGAACACAGGAGCTGCTTCTATTCATCTTAAAATAATATTTGGGTACAGAGTACATTTTAACAGAATTTGGACTCTAGCCTACTGTGAAAAGGCATCATGGGAGCATGTAATTGACAACCAGTTTATAATACAGATACCTCAGGAACAAATTCAGATTTCACAATGTGGCTTTATTTGGGGCCTTCTGAATTCTTGATTATACAATATTAAAGTGGGATCTAATTAATCTAGCGTTAGCCATTTCAGGTTATGCAAACTATAAGCTAGTGCAACTAGGCTCCCACTTAACCCTGAAAAATAAAGGTACTTCTAGAGGATGACATTCTTTAATACCTACCTAGGAAAAGTAGGATGGATTATCCTGCAGGAGTACCTTACTCTCCACATGCTTTAGGATACTTGTCCAGCTTTTGCATGGCTGCATTTACCCAATAATCCCATCCTTAATATCCTTCTAAAAGAGGGGAAGGGTGTAAGTAATTATTTTAAGTGTAACAAACCAGTCAAACATGAATAGGTGTTTATTAGATTTGGATGCAATTTACTGCACTAGATTAGTGAAGAGCCATCCCATATGGACTGAATAGATGTATTTGTCTATCTGCAGAAGCTATCTCACACTGACTGAAGTATTCAGCATGTCTAGAAACGTAGCTCTTGGAGGGAAGGAAGCACTCCCTGGCAACCATACTTGATTATCTTGGAAATAATGCACAGAGCTTTGCCTTCAAAGGGCTGAAGAGTCAGTTGAGAAACTATGGGTAAGGATCAGAGGACAAACCAATGTAGGTATTTACCAGAGACTCTCTTTTCAAGAAGGTGAAGTCCACAAACTCTTCTTTAGGCAGACAGAGGAGTAAAACTCATGACTGTTGGACCCTGTATTTCAGGGGAACCACCTGACATCTGCTAGAAGGGCAATATACCTTGGCACAAACAACCCTGGATTTCTGGTGTGTGATGATGATATTGGGTCAATGCAGGTGACCAACAATCCAGTTACAGAAAAGGATCTGCTAGTTCCGTTTCTCACAAACAAGGAGGAACTATTTGGAAGTGCAAAGATCAAGGTTCTCATCTGCAATGACCATGAAACTGTGGACTTTAAAATCCTAAAACAAGTAGGGTTGCTCAGGAGCAATTGTTTGTTTAGGTATCTACTTGGCAGCATCTATGTGAGACTACCATGAAGAGCAAAGGGGCCCCCAAAAGTTTGCTAGGATGCCCTCCTCAGAGTGCAAGAACTATCCATGCTGATGTGCAGGAATTTGAGCAAGCATGGCAAGTGGCTAGTATGGATAATGGTCAACTGGTCTCAAACACAAAAAGGAAGGATACAGAAGGTGGAAATGGCAACAGGCTACACGGGAGAAAGAAAGAGTCACTGCCAAGGCATGCAGGGACAGATGCAGGAAAGCCGGTGCTGTGCTGGAGTTGAAGCTATTAAGGGTTGTGAACGGTGACAAGAAAGGCTTCTGTAAGAGGAGCGGCAGCAAAAGTAACTCTTAAAAAAATGTGGGTCCATTGCTCAGTGGGCTACAGGATCTCATGATAAAGGACATGGAAGGACTGAGGCACAGTATTTACAGGCAATACATGGCAGGAGGGTCTTGAGGTCAGGAAGAATAACAGTAGAGGAAGTTAAGAGTCCTTCAACAAGCT
This sequence comes from Thinocorus orbignyianus, assembly GCA_013400375.1. Taxonomy (NCBI): domain Eukaryota; kingdom Metazoa; phylum Chordata; class Aves; order Ciconiiformes; family Thinocoridae; genus Thinocorus; species Thinocorus orbignyianus. The sequence goes on along the minus strand of VXBW01006077.1, from coordinate 493,809 downwards.
GGACATTCACAGGTCCATGTTTCCGTATGGATCTGGGACAGGCTGAGAGAGGCTGGGACTATTCAGCTTGGAGAAGAGAAGGCTCCGGGGAGACCTGATAGCAGCCTTCCAGTATCTGAAGGGAGCCTACAGGAGAGCTGGGGAGGGACTCTGTCAGGAAGTCTAGTGACAGGACGAGGGGTAATGGTTTTAAATTAGAAGAGGGGAGATTTAGATTAGATATTAGGAAGAAATTATTTCCTGTGAGGGTGGTGAGGCACTGGAACAGGTTGTCCAGAGAAGTTGTGGATGCTCAATCCCTGGAAGTGCTTAAGGCCAGGCTGGATGGGGCTTTGAGCACCCTGCTCTAGGGAGAGGTGTCCCTGCCCATGGCAGGGGGGGTGGAACTTGATGATCTTTAAGGTCCCTTCCAACTCTAACCATTCTATGATTCTATGATATCCATGAGTATACACCTTCTATCATCTTCAAAGGATTATGGTGTTTGAAGGATATCCCTGATAGCTGCAGAGAAACAAACGCCTCACTCATTTTCAAAAAGGACAAAAATGTATGGGAAATCATCGTGGTTTGGCCTCAGACAACAACAAAGGACCATATGGCAGACACTCTCTCAGACCAGCCCCCCAAGCTATGAGGGAAGAATCAGAAGAAAAAGGCAAAACTTGTGGGTTGAGACAAAGGCAGTTTAACAGAACAGTAAAGGGAACAAGAAAACAACAATAACATGGAGAGAGGAATACACAACCACAATTACAATATCACCACTTGCCGACCAGACCCAGGATTCTCCCCAGCCTGGTCCCCCATGGCGACTTCCTTCCCCCACTTCTTCCCCAGCCAGCTCCTGGCTACCCCCTGGGCATGGCTCACAGGGGGTTGGGATACTTGTGTCCGTGATAGATCCTGGAGAGAATTAATCCTATCCCCACCTGACCCGGCACAGAAATGAAGATTACTGAAAAAACTATTGCTTATTTATTTATTATTATTATTTAATATCCTCCTCAGATTGTATTCTAAGACTGAATTACCTCAATAACAGGATTAAAACCTCTTAATCTATCACAGACATCAAGGTAACAGGTATCTGCAACTCTTAATGCAGATAAATCTTCGAGTGGGATGAAAGACTTCATTGCTGTGTTCCTTAGATCTTTGCTGGTAGCAGAACAAAAAATATGACATTGGAATTCAGATGCTGTTTCAAGCTGCCATACACCTTGGAATTGACATATTTCTCATATTTGAAATTCTCTATAAATAAATTCAGCTTGTGGCAGGCACTTTGAATAGAAATTTTTATGATTAAATAAATAAAAATTACCAAACTTATAAACATCAGAAGGTGGATTTCTGAAATTGAAAGTTTTAGTCAAAAAAATAATTAATAATGCTACCACTTACATGTGTAATACCATGTCTTCCTCAGTTTTTCTTGTGATATGTCAGGTCTCCTCACTGCTCTGAGGATAAAGAATGTTTTAGTATTTAAAGCTAACTCCACCTATAACACTGAAGCCATTTGATTAAATGAATTGTAAGAGCCATTCAGCAAGAATGAAAGATATCTACTACAACATTTCTTGGAAAAGAGCTGATAAGAGCCTAAAATACGTAAGACAGCTTTTGGAGATAAAATTTCAAAACAGTCAAGGATAAAACAGAGAAGGGATGAAAAGAAACGTAAAAGCCTAAAGAAGTGTCAGCAAGGTTTAGTAAATATGTTTCTCCGCTGAATCTGACAAAGGGTTCCTTCTGTTTCAAAGTGTGGGATATTGTACATTACTATTTATAACACTCTGAACAAGTTTCGGAGACTCAGGAAACTAATACTCAGCTTGTTGGGAAGTTTTATTAACCAGCCAGTAAATGGCTTTAACACACATCATTTTGTAGCATATTGCCATATTCTTAGCCATGAACAATAAACAAATTTATTAAAGCCCAAGTGTTAATATATTAGTGATTACAATATGTAGAGCTCAATCCAAATTTTACTGGAAGTGATTTCGTTGACTGTCACAGGCATGATCAGATGATTCTTGCATCACAGCAATGCGCAGAAGAGTTTATGATTCATTTGGCCAAATATAGTTCTTCTTGGTCTTTCTAAGTTAGCATGATCAAAAATACCTGAGAAAGGAAAAAGAGTGAATTAAAAACATCAAAGAAAGTGTTGATACTCCATCATGACTGAGCCAATCTGACTGCTAATGTGGCTCCTACGTAGGATACAAAGGAGAATGATCAAGACATGCTTGAGGATACAAGCTAAATACTCTGTTCTGCCACAGGCTTGCTCAAGCAAGTCACTTAGGCCCATGCCTGCAGAAGTGTCTTGAAATCTATTTCAAATGGCACATAATTCAGTGAAGTGTTAAGTGTTTCAGTGCCCTACCATGGAATCATGGAATCCAAGAGGAGTTTGAAGGGATATCCAGGGATTATCTAGTCCAGTTCCCCTGCTAAAGCAGGATTGCCCACAGCACATTACCCAGGACTGCATTCAAGCGGGTCTTGAAAATATCCAGAGAAGGGAACTCTACAACCTCGCTGGGCAGCCTGTTCCTGTGCCTCACTGTGAAGAAATTTTTTCTCATATTTGAATGGAACATCCTATGTTCCAGCTTATGCCCATTGCCCCTCATCCTGTCACTGGGAATCACTGAAAATCATCTGGATCCATTCTCCTTCAACCCACCCTTCAGATACTTACACGCATTAGTACTGTCTCCCCTCAGCCCTCTCTTCTCCGGGATAAAGAGTCCCAGCTCTCTCAGCCTTTGCTCATAAGGGAGACGCTCCAATCCCTCAACCATCTTTATTGCCTTATGCTGGACTCTCTCCAGTAGTTCTGTCTACAGAACTTGAACTGGGGAGCCCAGAACTGGGTGCAGTATTCCAGTTGTGGCCTCACCAGCACAAGAAAGAGTAGAGGGGGAGAATGACTCCATTGACCTACTGGCCACACTCTTCCCTCTGTAGCCCAGGATTTCATTGGCCCTCTTGACGACAAGGGCACATTGCTGGCTCAGGGATAGTTTACTATTGACCAGGACCCCTAGATCCTTCTCCTCAGAACTCCTTTCCAGCAGATCCACCCCTAACCCATATTAGTGCCTGGCATTCTTCCTCCCCAAGCGCAGGACCCTAAATTTGCCCTTGTTGAACCTCATTAGGTTCTTCTCTGCCCGGTTCTCCAGCCTGTCCAGGTCACACTGGATATGAATCTTGGCCTTCGCCTCTTGAATGGATATAACAGCTCTTTCCCACCTGACCTTTCCCACCAGATGTCAATGATAGTACATTGGAAATCATGAGACACTCATGTGACAGGCTAGTGAGGATCAGGTGAATATAAATAAAAAACATTTTCATTACTGAACTGCCCCATTCCATAGCTGGAATTTTTTTACTACACACGTCTTTGGGGATATACTATGTATGGAAGAGGTAAAACAGATCACACACTGATTCTAATTGAATGTAAAAATGAACTAATTTAATTTTCAACCTCATGATTTTAGATAGTATTAAAAATCATCTGTTTGCTTGATGGTACTCAACTTTCAGGCTGTCTGTGGAGTGGACAATCAATTATTGTTGCCACTATTCATATGATTTTGTTTTGATGTTGAAAGCTTTATTCCTCTTTACCCAATAAAATTTTCTCATAGATATGTGGGAGAAGAGGTTTCATGATTTTGTATTGTTTGATTTAGCATATTCATGGACTAGGTCCTGTACAAGTAGAGGACAATAGATGTCGTCTTCTCCACAGATTTTACATTCTCTCTAACTGCTTCCTGTCCTTGCAATGCTGTTTCTTTTCACAATTCAGGTCAAAAATTTTATTCAACAAACTTTGGACACCAACATCTGTGATGGTGCTTGAATATATGATGGAGTTTGTTGGTAAACAGTGCTTGATCTTAATTCAAATTAAAATTGATGGAAAGCTTTACAAATTTCTGAGAGCACGCCAAAGCCAAATGGCACTGAATTGATTTTTACCTGCAGCACAACATCAATATTTTGTGGGGTTTTGCTTAAAAATACTCTTACCTGTGTAATTAGCAGGCTGATAGCAATTGCAGTTAAGATCAAAACATTCTTTTCAAACCATGTATTTAAATATTCTTCACATCCCTAAGCAAGATGAACAGATTTCAAGAAAAATCATTTAAACTTTTGAATTACAGATTGGAAGGGACCTCTGAGATCATTGAGTTTCACCATACACATACCAAAAAAAAAACCCAACAAAAAACCAAACCAAACCAAACAAACAAAAACCCCACAAAAACCCCAAACCTCACAAATCAAATCACCCAGCCCAACAATCTCAGCCACTAGAGCATACCCTGGAGTGCCACGTCTGCATGTTTCTTAAACATCTCCAGGGATGATGACTCCACCACCTCTCTGGGCAGGCTGTTCCAGTGCCTGACCACCCTCTCAGTACAGTAATTCCTCCTAATATCTAATCTAAACCTCCCCTGCTGCAACTTCAGACCATTTCCTCTGGTCCTGTTGTTATTCACCTGGGAGAAGAGGCCAACACCCACCTCTCTACAACCTCCTTCCAGGTAGCTGTAGAGGGCAATGAGGTCTCCCCTCAGCCACCTCTTCTCCAAACTACACGTGCCCAGTTCCCTCAGCCTCTCCTCATATGACTTGTTCTCTAGACCCCTCACCAGCTTGGTGGCTCTCCTCTGGGCATGTTCCAGCCCTTCAATTCACATTGCATCTTGGTGAGAACATACTTTTGAGACATATAGAATAGAATTTTCTGCATACTATGATGTGTTCCGGTATTTACTTGCCAGAAAGCAAATACATCAGTAATGTGGACCGTGGAAAGTTAGCTATAACATTTTTTAAATTATCTCAACTGAACAGATTGTTCCTAAGTAAATCTGATATTTTTGTATGGAGATGTTCCAGAGCTTGTGACTTAATCAAAAGGGAATTTGCTTTTGTTTGACTGTAACTGAGAGATTACAAGTAAATGCTTGAAAGAATATTTTCAAGTTTTCACTGATTCTCATGCATTATGCATCCTGAAATGGACGTGCATATTTTCCAGATTACAGCCTATGCTTATTATATTGCTTTATAAAATAAATTATAAATTATTACATAGCTTAAAATAGCTATAAATATAATAGAACATATAAAACACATACTTTGAATTGATCTTTTAATAATGACAAAGCTTTGTAGAAACAAGGAACAATTCCAAACTGATGAGTGAAGTTAGACAATACCAGATGTCATTTGACAACATCCTTTGTATTATTTACTGTCCTGCATTGTCAAGAAACAACCTTTGCCCATTGAATTTTTGTTTTCATTGGATAGTCCTATTAACACTGGAGGGTTTATAAAGGAGAACAGTTTGTGCCACTTTGATCCAGTTTTCTATTATCAGCTGATGGTTCTATGCAGACTAGTCCCTTGATATTAAGATATGAAAATGCTAACATGAACTGGTCTTGGAAAACACATCTCATTTCAGTGCCTTGCTCATTCCTCTTATCCTGTAAAGTAATGGAGATGCTCTGGAAACAGGTAATAAAAAGAGGCAGAGACATTGCTGACATTCTGTAAGTAACAAATAGTAATTACAAGTGGAAAATGTACTGTATATTTTTTATATACTGTCACTTTCCATTGTCAGCATTGATTCGCCCAGCATGAACTTCTGAATGTCAAGACGCTTACTATTTCTTAAACTACTACTAAATCTCCCTGTGATATTGACCTGTCATAGGCACAACTCCTGTTTCTTGAATTATCCTTAATTTGGAACTGCTTACATGACTGACACCAAATGAGTAAAAACCAAGGCTTCAGAGTTATCAAAGACAAGATAATGAATATTATTAATAATTTGGCGTCTGTGAGCCAAGTCTTTGTGGAAACCATGTTTTGTATACCTTTTCTGAAGTCCATTTAGTAGCAAAAGTTACATTCTTCAAGACAAGTTTTTTATTTCTTACCACACTGTATGTTGAATTCCTTGGGACATCACAAAACCGCTTCTTCAGACTGGGTGTTGTGCATGAACATGGGATCTGAGTATTATTTCCCTTGTTTTTATTCATTTCCCATTGTGTAACATTGTATCTTCCACAACATTTCATCTAGAATAGAAATCCTGTAACTTGGTAACTCCAACATCTATAACGACTGTCACACAGAGGAATTTTCACCCCAACTAGTAGTGCCAGCTATTAGTTGATTAAATTAACTAGACAGTTTCTCCCTGTGTTCAGTCAAGAGAGGTTTCTGCAGGGGATGATTCACCCTTATGTATCATTTCCCATGATATGTATTCAGTAGTACAGATTTAAGAACAATATGATCATAAAATAACTTTTGAAAGGAACTTTCTTTTAGACTGCACATTATTCTAGAATACATGTAATTAGAAAAAAAAAAAAATTACTAGCAAAACATTTTGGCAATCACACTTCCAAAGTAATTTCAGTGTAGAAATTTTGTGTAAGCAAGAAGCTATATTAAGGGTGTGTTCACTGTGAAGTAAAACAAAAAGAAAGAAAACTAGATGTTACTTGAAACAACATAATGAATGTTGTTTCATAATGAATATAGTAAATAGGGACAGATTGTATGAAACGTATTATAATAAATAAAAATAAAACCACAGACACTGTGTTTTACTCTGATCTAGAAACTTAAATAAGGACCAGTTTTTAAAAACCTCTTTGTCACTTCTAATGCTGTATTTGCAAAAACTCTTCTGTCTTAGCATAAGATCTTTAGAAAGTCTCCTTATTCTAAGTTGTGTTTTAGCAATCAATTTTAGCAATTGATCTCTTGTGAACACAAGAATACATCAAACTTGAAGCACAAAGCAAATATCGTGTCCTGTTCAACTGGATTTTCAGCCAGTTCTTCTCAATAATCCATTTCAATACCAGTAACACAAAACCAAACCAAACCAAACAATCAAACAGCTTAAAGAATGGAATTCTTGTCATGTAAGAAATTTCAGAAGTTTTTCATGAGGATGAGGATGAAACTTCAGAAATGTTTGAATTCTTTTGTGGAGTGAAAATGTCTGCCATATTTTACTTAGAGATCCTAAACACAAGCATCTCATTTTGATGTTTTGAGGAGTTAATCCAGAGTATATTGCTTCTAAATTTTGATGACTTAGCCAAACCTATTCTTTCTCTGTAAAAACACTCACTTTCAGCAACTCTGTAAATTCAGTTAAAAAAATCACCAGCTTTAAGCAGTATGTTAAATGTCACCAAGAATATCTAAAAAGATAGTTATTCTCTAATACTATTTGTGATCTTCTAATTTTTCTCATAGAAGATGCCAATAATATTATAAAGAGCTGGAAGCATGAAACACTAGACTTAGGGATGGAGTGATTACAATTCACCTTGGCAGATTTAACATTTTATTTTATTTAGATACTAGCAGTAAAGTATCTGTGGGATTTTGAGATCTGCCACAATCTAAATGTGCCCACAAGGGCAGGTGGTTGGTAGGTAACTTTGCTGAAATCTGTGCTCCCACAATGGTTCAATAAAACTGAGCCCAAGTATATATAGTCTAGCTGCACCACTGACATAATGAGGTCACCATTAATCACTAGAGAAATCAGGAATGCAATGAGAGAAGACTGGATTTTCAAAGAACAGATTTTAAATATACATTACAAATGCATTTGTAATCTTGAGTCTAGACATACATGCTTTGTGAGTTATCTGGAATCATAAATTATCTTCAACATTTGTAAAGAACTATAACCCACCTCTGCAAGAAGTCATATTAAGGGACTCACAGCTGGCCTATAGAATCTTATTAAATCATATTAAACTGCTAAGCTGCAGTGTTCGTAATTAAAAGCTCATGATGCAGAATTAATTTGAAAGGTGGATAGCAGGCTGCTGGTCAAAAACATTGCTAATAACTTCCAAAATTATTGATCTCATACAAATGTGACTGATCTCATACAAATGTGTTATGATTAATAATTAAATCTATGTGCTGAAAGTATTGATTTGCAAGCTCATCTGAGGCTTTAAGCACCATCTCTGAGAGAATCTCTGTGCAATACACATTGAAATGCTCTCACAGTAGGAGCTCTGCTTTGACCTCACAGCATCTCTGCTTGTCCATGGTTCAGGTGAGTCTTGAGACCTAAGTAGACCAAGTGTTCATGATATTTAGCACTGTCAAAACCTTCAGTGACCAGAATTGTCTGCTTATACCTACATCAACAAGTCCTTCAAAAGACTAATCTAACCCATTATAATCCATATAACAGCAAGGAATCTTTCCACCCACATCAGATATTAGCAGCAGATGCTGAAAAATTAATCCCTTACAAAAAGCATTGTTTTTTTTCAAACAACTTCTGATTTGTATACACATTTTTGGTTGAAGCAATGTTTTTTAAGGTGATATTTTGTGATGATTTCTTAACCTTACATTGTGCTGCACAGCATTCAGAATGTTCCATACAGGCTCCTGCTCAGCCAGACTCTCATTCCCATATTCAGAAACAACTTCATCAAGTCTGTTTTTCCATTGATTGTAGACCTGTTCATAAATATTTATAGCATTTGATGTATGCATATCGATAAGAGTGTGGATGAATAGTACAATCCTTGATCTTTACTGATATTCAGATTTCTTCAAGGGTTACTTGCAAGCAGCAGCATTCTAATCGGTTTGCCAAATATAATCTAAGACATGCCAGAGCCATTACACTAACGTGAAAGTTGAAAGCAAAAGGGAAAGATAAATGAAGCAGCCCAAATCACAGGCAGACACAAGGTGCTCAAATGGAGTCAGAAGAGCCAGGGAACATAGTATAGACACATCTGATCTGTTGTGAAATAAAAAATTCTTCCTCTCATATTTATTTCTAATAAGGGCACAACCATATAATAATAAACATAAAATGAAAATTAATTCTGCTTCTAATGTGATACAAACTTGTGTGAACATCACACAATCTGGCCAGGACATGTTTTGCTTTGGACTAGGGGAGTTAGCAGTTCAGATTGGCCCTAGATTAGGCATGTTGGCAGAGACTGCTGCAATACACCTTCAACAGTAATTGAAGTACACAAGCTGACAACAAAGACCATGATTTTTTCTATAGACACTGTAGCAAGGAGTACATGCAGAGGAGGACTCCTAGGCCACTGAAACAAGAAAAAAATGAGGCTTTTCCAACTCATTCCCTTTGCTACAGCCATCTTAAAAACAAAATTCAAATGCTTTTGGAGTGAAAAATGATGTCACCATCATTTATTATACTTTAGCAACACTTAATTAAGGTTGAGATCACGTGCAATTGCAGTTGATTCAAAAAAAAAAAAAAAATTATCTGCAATCTTTCAACCAATTTTCCTAGCCCATATAACTGACTCCAGAATGCATCATTCCTGACAGTTTAAATCTTTCAATATGTAAAATCATCATATAAAGCAGGGAGGAGTCCATAATTATAAATTAACATTTAATGAAGAAATCTCAGTGATACAGATTTACTTTGATGGAGTAAAACTAATTTATTTGTGCTGTACCCTGCCTGAATAGCAGCAGGATTTGGAGAACTGTATGAACCTTATGAGACCAGTGTCACAGGAAGTTTTTTTAAACCATAGATTTGGAACTATGGAATATGGAATTGGCAAGGTCAGTACAGATTACCTTCCATGTCATGCTGTGAGGAATATTCAAGCTATTGCAGAAAAATAAATGACCGCATGAAGTTTCAAAGCAGTACAGCTACTAGCAACAAGCTATGACCAGCTATGTCGCTATTTACTGTTGCTTCCTGTTGTTAAAGCAAAGATACATATACCTTACTTTAGATCTCTACTTCAACCTAAAATACAGGCTCAAAAGAATTCAATTATTAATTCAATAGCATACTTTGCTTGCCATGATACCAATGCTTACTACTACCTATTGCATAGTGTACTATCGTCTGGTAGCACACACAGGAAAGCTTTAATGATTTCTCCTACTTCTTCTGATGTCCAGGAGAAGGAATTTCTGGGTCATCCCTCAGAAATTAATAAAGCTGTCCCTTACACTGTTAATTCCACATTCCTGAACAAGAAGAGTATGTTTTGTTGCACAGGAGAAACTGGAAATAGATTTCCACGGACTCTCCCTTATGATTATTGAACCATGGTGAATTCCTTAAATTAAGTTTTCCACATCTGCTATGCCTTGTCGATACATAGAATACTCAAGTTCAGACAAATTGTGATACAGCACACAGTGAGGACTGGCTATTAGAATATTCTTTTTTATCAATTGCAAGAAACTATTCTGAAATGATCAGCAGTCTGACATAGTTTATTTACATACCTCTTCTTTCTCTGTGAGTATCAGTATTGCCAGCTGGGTAACAAACACCGGGATCTGAAAAATCTCATACTGAAAAAACACTCAAAATCAGGCATAAACATAAAATTGAATGAGCGAGTAATGCAATAAAAATTCCAGAAACTCGTGTATAATCTTTTATGACTATTATTTAGAGTCATTCAAAAAAAAAAAATTTTTTTTTTTTTTTGCTGAAAATCCTCAGAAACTGACATCATAGTCTAAGAGGCAGGCTTTAGGCAAAGCACAACTCATTGGTTTGGTCTTAAAGACAAAGCCATAACTTTCTTGGAAGATAAAAATTGTTGTTAAGCAGCTGTGCCTCGCTGAAGAAAGTTCCTTATTTCCTGTTTGAATTATCATGGTGCCTAAGCCTCACACATAGTCATGGTCTCCTTTGAGCTATGAGATGCACAAATAAAAAGATAATTTTTTTCATTTGCAGGAAGACCAGGTTTCACCTTGAGTATCTAGTTACTGTGATACTAGATCTTTCCATGGAAGTTGGAAATGTGACACTTTTTTCTCTTCCATTGTCTGATAAATTGTGAGGCAAAAGGTACATGCCTAGGGCAGCAGCAGGGAGGAAGAAGGAACAAGATCCCTTTTTACAGAACCTGGGTTCCTCTCACTGCTGTGCCCATTGATATTCGCAGTGCTTAACAAACGAACCAATAGAGCAGTTTTCTGCTTCAGCTTTCACATAGTCTAAAACAGATCACTTAAAAAGGGTGGCAATAAATAAAAGAATGTAATCAAGAGTTTTCTTCTCTTAAAAGGCAGGAACTGTCTATAAATATGGAGTACCCAGGTAGGTCTACATAGCTAAGAGCTTGTTAATCATGCTCTCTGTTTTGATACAGTAGGCATACTGCAGCTACTTGTGCCTTCGACCTGCAACATTTTGGGGCAGGCTTTTCTTTATTTCTTCAACACATAAAGCATGTAAGCACATACTGAGTGACAGTTACTCTGCAAAATGTCAATACTAAATTAATTTAAAAACCTCTAAGTTAATAAATACAGTTAAATCTTTGTTGCAACAAACTGTAAGTGCTTTGTTATTGAAAATGTTCATGCAATCAAATGGAAGGGTCTTCAGTTGTGTTCAGATTTCATTTGAGTCAGGAATTTATCTAAAATACCTTTCTAACAGCAGATATTTTAAGCCCTGTATGTTGAAATCATAGTGTCAAGACAGGATCATAGTTTTCATGCACACAAAACTCTTTTTCATTTTATGAGAGAGTTGGAGTATGATTTACACTTACCACGACTAGCAGACATTTGGTTTCCTTAACAATTCCAAAAAATCCCACAGCAGATGTAAAAATAATAACAGATCCAACAGTAAGCAACACATCAGAAATATATGCCACGAGCTGGTTTTCTCCGGAAGAAACTGTAACACAGTGCATTTATACTATCACTTCTCTTTATTACTTTTTTTTTGCGATGTCCACTTAAGAAAATTATTCCAAAAAACAATTCAATCTTTGCAATGCCATTAGTAAAAGGATGAACGTAGTAGAATGATAAAAGGGCATTATTATTACTTATGCTATCTACAGTCACAGGAAGAAAAAGATATAATTTCATAAATTCAGAGGATGGTAAAAACATATGAGATGTAAACTGAACATACTCAGTTGAACAATGTGAACCACACACAATGAAATCAGAGAGCAATTACCAGTTTACAGAATTTCTGCTTGCCAGAAATTAGTAGCACATGTACAAATCCTATGTGGACATAGACATATTTCTCATTAAATCCAGGCTCAGATTCAACGCTATCCTCCCTCTTTGTGACGGGCCATTTTCCCCTTTCCTTTAACAATTTTTGCACAGATATGGGAAATAGCAGGGGTTTTCATTACTTCCATCTCCATCCCAGAGATTACTGAATTACTGAATACAGAATTACTGCACTGGATGGCTCCCATCTCACCAGCCGGGAACTGATACTCCTTGGCACAGGTAAGGCAGACAACCCTTTAAGAGAACAGCTGTTGTAATGTGACCTAAAACTTTGTTCTCTGTAAAACAATTTGATAGATACTCTGGGGAAAAGGAATATCTATATGGAGAGGCCACAAATTCCAACTTGTGGTCATTCCATCCAAATCTCCACTTAAAGGATATACGATCTTGTCAAATGCGGGCCAAATGCAGTCTGGTAAATTATATAAAGAAAAAATTGGTAGAGCTGATTTATATTTCAGTGATTGATGTATAGGCTGTACACCAAGAGAAGTAACTAAATTGTATAAATTACAATTAAATATATAAATGGAAGATATACCTATTTTGATAGTCATGCTAATGATGGAAAAGACACATAGCAGAAAATAACCTAGCATTTCAATCCAACACTGCCACCTTGTGAGAAAAAATTCTATAGCTGTTTCTGTTGATTTATCTTGCAATCATTTGAAACAAAAGAAAAATTCTGTTTATACTCACAAAACAGGCTGAAAAAATTGTTACTGTCAATTAAAAGCCACAGGCCAAATGCCAAAAGCAGAAGACCCAGAGGCTGAAAAACAAAGAGGATTATTGTTTTAATTCAAAACATTAAAAAGAAATTAATTTGAAGCTACCAAATAAGAAAAAGGAAACTAAATTTTTACCAAGAAAATGACATTGAAGACCCTTAAAAAGTATTTCTGTGTTAGTATTTTATGTCTTCTTTCCATTCTTCTGTTTTCAGTTTTGAATCACATCTGAAAATATAATCATACATTCAGTTAAATATGAAACACATACATCTAAGCTTGTAAATTACTATGGGGTGTATATTCTTCAGATAATGTTTCATAATTTTAGACAGTCTCTTGATACATTGAACAAAAAATAGTAGCAACAGCAGAAGCATCAGGGTGGTGTCTGATCTCAATCACCTCTAAGTGTTGTATATGTGCATTTCTGGTTTTAGCTTTTTTTTCTTATTTACTAAAGACATTTGGAAGTAGCATGTATGCAGGAAGATTTATATTGCAGAGACGGCACGAGTTACATTGCCTGAATTACATTTGTCCTTATAGTCTTCAATACACTTAGTTTACTAATTATTAAGGTTACCAGCAGAAATAAAGAGGGTGAATCATAGTAAAGACATGAGCCCTCCTTTGTCTACACAACCTGACTCAGTTTCTGTTGAAAGTAGCAGATACAGCCTAATGATTTCAGTGTGATCCAGCATGCAGTTCTAGCAGAGCCATGAGAGCTGTCAAATACCGCTACCAATTGTTTTGTCCTGAACTCCAGAGTAAGCTTTTACCTTTTTGAAGTGAATCTCCCAGTAACACCCACTTACTTTTTCTTCAGTTTTGTGTTGCAGAATGTAACAGGATGTGAAAAGTTGAATTCCTTTCAAACGAAACTAAATCAAGACATGCACTTCATCAGTCATCAATAGTTAGTGGGCGTTCAGTCAATGGAAAGGCTCACAGAGAGCCTGCCATAGCAACAGCCCATGAGATACACATGAAGTGTGCATCAGAACTTGATATACCAACTGTATCATGCTTGCAAATCTTGATAGAACCAGAGTGAAGTCATATGAGCATTCACATCTTGAGTGTAGTTTTGCATATTTCAGCAGGAAAGACCTCTAGCACTGTAAGTTCTCTGATGCAAGACTTATTTTTTATATATCACCATTATTATTATTATTATTATTATTATTATTATTATTATTATTATGTATCAGATCTTATGGGCCTATTAAGATTTTTGCACAGTGCAACTCATCCATTTGTCTCCCACCTCATGTTCTCTTCCACTTTTCTTACCTCTTCTGTAAACGTGCTCTGGCATTTTGGTCTGCCTGGCTTTGTGGTACAAGCTGAAAGAAGTCTAAGAGCAGTGTCAGAAGATGGTTTCTGCAATGGCAGCTGATGGCAGTTGTTCTACACTTCTTATGTGTAAAGCAGGCAGGCACACAGATGAGTGAACATAACCAGCATGGGCATACTCTTAAAACAGCATTTTTTAATGCAAAGGGACATGTCTGAAAGGAATTGTGCTTGTCTTGTGTCAGAATTACTACAGATCGATTACAGCAAGAAGTTATGTCTTTTGTTATTTGTAAAACAGAAAGAAAAAAAAAGGAAAAGACAAAGTTGAAGCTTCTGCAGTCAAAAAATATCTTGCATTAATAACTTATTTTACACACAAAACATATGTTACATATGTATCAAATTTGTTGATTACGAGAAAAGATTCAGCAAACACAAGCTTTGTTTGCCCTGTCAAGATCCTCATTGCCTGGATTATAAAACTTTAAGTGCTGAATTGCAGAATGAAGAAATCTATAAGCTTCTTAAACTACTTCCACAATGGATTTGGGTCTATAAAGCACCATGTAAACTTATGGACTGCATTAAATAACAGGTTTTGCACTTTCCTTTGAAAAGAGTAATTGAACTTTGTCAGAATTTTCAAAATCAGAATGCATTAAACATTGGTGTGATGCGTTGTTCTAGTAAAAGACCCTGAACGATTACATATTTCACTGGCAAACTGATATCTGTAATACTTACGTTGTAATAACCATGTAGTTGCAATGCTTTACTTTGAGCAATTTCAATAATAACTACACAGTTCATCTTATTTATCTGAAAAATAGATATATTACCTTTTAAAATTATGTATATTTTATATCAGATTGTTACTTCACAAGAAAACCCCTACCAGCTCTAAATATTTCTATCCTACCTTAAAGAGCAGTCTTGTAATGATACATTTCTTCCTGAAGTCCAGCTTAACCATATCCTTACAGGGAGAAGTTTTCTTCTAACTTCCTGGTTACAGGCCTAAAGAAACACGTTTGTTTTTTTTTTTTATTGGCAAAGTTGTTTGCTACATGCTTGTGGTCCTCAGTCACCATGATCACAGGGTAACTCACATTACAAAACAACTATCAAGAGCACATTCAGCTTGGTGCTTGAAGATTTATTCCTTAAACTGACCACATTGAAAAGTTCACTGGTTACATGGTTCTGTAAAGTACAAGACACCACAGGGTGGATTTCAAATGAATGAATTTTCATTGTTTTCAGATTTGAATGTCTTACTCATCTGTAACATCAGGGAGAAATAGTTAAGTGGTTGCGCTTGAATCCAGTATCCTGATGTTAACTGCCATTAGGTGTTTCAGTTTATTTTCAAGACCCAGTTTAAAATATTGAGTTTATTTTAAAGATGGTGGGAGACGGGGAAAAAACCCCTACTATTCTTGGCAGACCCTTCCCATTGCTCACAGAAGTGCTTCGTTTATGTGTAAAACCTGTCTTTACCTTTCAGTTCTTATTTTTCTGTTACACCTGTCTTTGCATCTTGATACTCCTAATCAGACTTTAGAGACAGATGCGTTCCCTATAAACACTTTTATACACTAAAATAACATTGCCTGCACCCTCCTTGCCCTAAATCACTTCTCTGGACTGAATTGTGTGGAGTCTTTAATTCTTCGACTGGATATTTTCTCCAGCTCTGAGATAATTTGGATGTGAATGTTGGTGGGGTTTTTTGAACTATTATTTTCTGTACTCTGCTGGCCATGCAGGCAGCAGGTCGTACACAGCAGCCGATTCCCTGGCACCCCTCAGGCCTGGCTTGTCTCATCAAGCCAGACCCAGCCTCCCCCTGCTGTGGGACTGGCCACTGGCCATTACCACTGGACACCAGTGGGCCACTGGCCTTTCCACACCATGCCGGGGTCCCACTGTGTGAAGGCAGATGGGGTGTCTGATGGGTTTTTATTTCCCAAGGCCCTGGAGTTCTCCTGGCAAACAGGAAGCAAAACCCACAGTATTTTAACCCACCTATATAGACTTTGGCTATGACCTGTTTCTATTATGTCCATTGTTGTGCCCGTGTGCCCCCTCCCATTCCCCCAAAAAAGGGCTCTTTCCAATTTATACTGAACAATAATCATAGAATCATAAAATTGCCTAGGGTGGAAGGGGCCTTTAAGATCATTTTGTCCAACCATCAACCTAACACTGCCAAAACCGCCACTAAACCGTGTCTCTCAGCACCACATCTACCCGTCTTTCAAATATCTCCAGGGGTTGTGTCTCCACCACTTCCCCTGGGCAGCCTGCTCCGACGTTTGACAACACTTGCAGCGAACAAATTCTTCCTGATATCCAAAGTCCAGTCCATTACTTAAAATAAAGTAAAAAATTAGTAAAAAAGGTGTTTGGCTCCACGTCGGCTACCTCGGCACAGACCGGCCGACCGCCAGCCAAGTTTGGGCCCGGCCGCCCGCCGTCCCGTTGCCTCTGTTTGCCGTTGCCATGGTGACGCTCCCTCTACAACAGCGCGGCGGCGGCGGCGGCGAGGCCTTCGTCGTCCTGGCGAAGGGCCTCGAGGGGCTTGGTGAAAGGCTGCGGAATTTCGGGGCGGAGGGGCGGTCTCCGGAGGCGGCCAGGAAGGCGGGGAGCCGGTAGGAGCTCGGCCACAGAAGTAAATACACGGGGTATATCAGGGAGACCGGAGCGCCATGGAATCCGTGGGGGCAGGACTACAGCTCCCAGAATGCAAAGGGGCGCTTCCGGCATTCCCGGCCGACCTCTCCGCCGCGAGGCCGTCTGGGAGATGTAGTTTCTCGCGGAGGAGTTCTCCTTCGCGGCTGAGGTGCGCTCAACGTTTTCAGTCTCCTGTTCTAGGAGCTGGCAAGGGATGAGGAGCTGGGAAAAATGAGGGCTGGGAAAAAACGTGTGAGGCTTAGGTCATAGCGCTGATACTGTCCACAAGGAATAGAGAGCAGACAGACTTCTCTAATATTCAAATCTGGTGCAGCACTTGCAAAATTTAGAGGGGTAGACTGAGGGATGGTGGGGTGGGTGGGTGTTCTCTTGTCACAAATTAACGTTTTTCTTAATTTTTGCTGGCTGGTATGGAGTGAGATGTTCAGAACAAACTTAGCCTGCTCCTTTTCGTATTTTAAGCCAACTCTTCAATAAATACATCTGGATGAACTTATGGTAAATGCCCACCCTCTTTATTTTGGTTCATGCAGTGCTGAAAGTTAATACTTTTCTTTGTGCAACTTTGAAAGCAGATAAGACACTGTGGGACATAAAATGTCAGAAGATATCGAAGGAATTGAAAAAGAAATAGAAATAGAATTAAGCAGAATCAGTGTTTCTTCCCTTGAAGCAGATGATCCTGACACAGAGGTATCGGACGAAGCTTTGAGTGATAGTGAGACAGTAAGTATTCAACGAGCTAACACTGCTTCTATTTCTGCTTGAAAGTAGTACAGGCATTGGAAAGCCTATCTGATGAACTTTTCTTGATGGACCTAACCTGAGGATTTCTTCTGAAAAGTAGACTCAGTAGCACTGCTTCATGAAAAACATCACCTCCACTAGTGATGAATATCAGCCTTCTGCTTAAGTGAGAAAATCAGACTTGTAGGTAATGATTTGATTTAGAATCCTCTGAAACTAGAAGATTTTATTAAGGCTAATGAGGTAGATTAAATCTGGGTGAATGAGCCAGAGATTCTTCATTTAAATCTATGTTTAAATCTTACAAGAGACTGTCATAAGACTCTTTGAACACTTCCTGATATTTCATAAAAATTGGTGCTTCAAGTCCTCTTTTTTTGGATGACTTCTTATTTTGAGGAAAGATATTCTTCTGAAATCTAATCAGTTATTTGGGCCCTTTTCAGTTATTTTAGTCTTTCAGACTTGCAGCAAAGGATTGCTCTATAGGATATTAGGGTAGATGATATTGGTCATGTGTGACCATAAATCATATGTTTGGTATGACACAAAGATAGGCTAAGGCATCAGTGATAATTATTTATGCATTGACATGCTAAATGCCAGCAAAGTTTACCTCAATTTATACATCTGAGAAAGTTTTCTGAATAGAAAGTGTCTAAGAAGCCTTTGATTTATGTGCATACTTTAAACTCTAGTAAATTTAAAATTAATTTCTTTTTTTAAAGACTCTGAACATTGTTAAGAAAAAGATCCTATGAATCGTAGGGATTTGTTAATGTTTGTCTCAACCTTTCTCTTCATTTTTTGGTCCAACACAATTATAAAAAAAAAAGATAATTGAAACATATTTCTGAAGATAGTGAAATATAAGTTACTAAAATGCGTTCCAATCAAAATTGAATTAGAATGTAATTAAAAATGAGACGTATTGTTTAGTGGCTGATAAAACAATGAGAAGAATGTAGGAACTGGAAACAATTTTTGTACCAATTGTTACTAAATCTCCATCAGTGCTTTATAGATGAAGCCAAAAATCAGTCTTTATTCTTTCATGTTAAATATTTATCTCTGGTCATGGCTGTGAGATGAAAATGTAAAATTTATTTTAAACATTGTATTTTTCTAGATTTCAGATGACTTACCAGAAACAATTGTCTCCTATTTAAATTTTATAAAGAGCAGAAATCAAGAAGCTGAAAAGCTTATACTACAAGACTTAGAAGATGAAGAAACTACAAGTAAGCAGGCATCTCAGTTAAAATATTTATGCACTTCATATTGCCAATGCAAGTTAGACTTTTGCATCACTTTAGTGATGACTGCTATTTTAAGTAGAGTCAGCAGTGAAACCTATTGCATCAGCTTCTGAATGGATGCTGAAAATCTTTAAAAGTAAGTCTTCAATGCTGTTTTCTAGGGTTAACATCTGAGTATGAATTGAATTTTTCTAAAAATTCATCTAATGCTAAACCACAGATCAGAACAAGTTGCAGGATCATTCTCTGAAACAGGACCTGGGCCAGACTCTTCATAAGAAACTAAAATGAACCCCATGGGATATTTTAGAGATACTCACATGAGCATTAAATGAAATGACCTTGTAATTGGAAATAATATTGCTGTGTTAGCAGTGTGACTGAAGCCAAGCCCCTAGTTTATACGCCCAAGAGCTGGCACTGTCTGTTCCACCCTAGATTTTCATGTCATCTTGAGTTTTGTGCTCATTTGATGTTACACTCTTTGTGAACAAAAAAATCAATATTGTCAATAAATTTGGATATTTGAGGAAGGCTTCTTTTTATCCTTTTTGTAATAGACACATCGTATTTCATTATTTTTGTGATTCTTTGTCAGTTTCTGACCTATCTGATACAAGTTCTATTGTATTTTTCTAAACAAAAAATGTTCTGCTGTGTTTATCCTATGGAATTTTCTTTCATATCTGCTTTCACTGGATTTTTACAATATCATCGTGTGTGTTCCAGTTACACATATTTGCTGCCTTTAATGTAGATAAATGGCTCTCATATATATTTGAGTAAAATTCAAGGCATAGTGGGGGACCAGTTAAGAGTTTTAAAGGAAAAAAATGCTTTTAGTTTAAAGAGCTATAGTTTCCAAGCAGTATAGAGCAGAACTAAGTACTGGTAAGGGATTTTCTCTCTGTGTACTAAATTATGTATATATTTCTTCTTTAGGTAGCATTTATGGAGTAGTTTCTCGCCATACTTCGGATTACTTGGCAGAATTGGCTTCTGAATACAATGAAGATCCAGAACAATTTAAAAAAAGGGTATTCTCTATTTAAGCAATATAGTGAACAAAATTCTATTAAGTAATCTATACAGCTTACATGTGCTTCCTTGGCCTCCTAAGGAGTCCCACAGATGTGTTCAGTTTTGTTTCTGTCAGACTATGCATAAGTTATTAAGATGAATTTGTGTATGTCATTCTTTAGAGCTGGGACATCAGCTGTAATACACCATGTCTATAAGTTTTGAAATTGGAATAAATTCTCTGTCAGTAGTTGAGATGCTGAGCAAAAAATTAACATAATTTAAAAAAACTGAGTAATCCTTTATTGTTAGGTATTTACAGAATATTATCTCAACAGCATGGTAACACTTTTAAACTTCTCAAATCTTATTTTCTTTTTGATGATCAGGAGGATGTGCTACTATTAATCTTGCTCTTATACTCCATTATTTTATAGAGAAGGTAAACATAATAATGTCTGTAACTTTGAAAGACAAATCAAGAATTACGAACCTGTTTTTTTTTTTTTTATATTTTCTATAATAATTAAAATATACATTAATATATTCTAATATTAATTAGAATATTAATATAATTTCTATATTTCTATATTTTTTATATATCAGAATTTGACTGAATAACTTGCTGAAGTTCCTAGAAAAACATAAACCTGTATTTAATTTAATCAATTTTATTTTGCTGCCTGGCTTTTATTAGGGAGCACTTTTGCAAACATGAATTTTTCTTCTTGTAAGACCATTGTTTAGAACAGCACAATTACTTTATTAATATATGCCCCAAGCATGTGATGAACAGATGAAGAATGAGCAGGAATAGATTACTTCTTGACAATAAAGAACAATGAAAGAAATTCAACAATTTTCATGTCATGCCAGTAGCATTATTTGCAAATAGACTGCTTAAAAATTTACTTTCTAACTAGTTCTTCCTCTATGTGCCTAACAGTGTTAATGTATAATTATAGTGCTTAGTTCCACAAAAATAAAATCCCAAATGCAAAACATTAATTTTTCCAAGTAGAAATGTAAAATATATATAAACCCCATATAGAAATATCATGTATTTTGGTAAATATTCCAATATTTATTTCTCCAGAAAACAGTATTTCGACTGATACATTTGCATTATGCGATTTCTAAGGATTCCAGTCAGTAGTAGGTTTTGTATTGTACATGTCATATGATGAGAAGCTTATCCTTGTTCTGGAAGATTTTAATAATGTTCTGCTTTCAAGTTTTGTTTCCTATTTCCTCATGGCAATATTAAATTGTATTAGGTACTATTTGAGATTGAAAATGAAGACTCACAGATTACTACAACACCTAGTTATAATAGTCAGTCCACCAGTGATGCAGTGGTTGTTGATGACCGTTTTGTTACAGGTGAGCAAATGCATTAGTCATTTGGTTGAGTTACCTTTAGCGTCATATCACTGCTTCCTGCTTTTCTGTTTCCATGAATATCATAACATTCTTTGTAAAGATTTGCATCTTACGGTATGCAATAGGTTTTGATACTTCATGTAAACATGAGCAAATACCCAGACTTTTCTCTTATTTCAGGATCACAAAATTATGCTAGGCTTTAGTGTCTTGATAGAAATTTGTTTAAAAAAAAAAAAATCTATCCAAAAATTATTTAAATAATTATGAATACAAATGGAAACCAGATTGGAGGCACTAAGCAGACTGTACTTTGGCTACAACTTCTTTTATGTTTTTATAGTCACATTGTCTAGGAATGTTTCCCTTTCCCTTGGCCTTTGCATGTTTTGAGGGGGAGTGCATCAGTTGTAAAACTGCTGCAGGTAGCCCCAGAAGACATTAATCCTGAAGCCAAGTGTAATTCTGATATATAGACTGGTAAAATGACCACGACTGTAGCAGAGTCAGTAAATGTGCATCATGATAATAGGACATCTCTGACAGAAAAGACTTGTGTTGTAGTTCTGATTTCCATGGGGATATACATTGCTGGCTGCATCAGCACAGAATCCTGTTCTTGTCAATACTTTAAGACTGTTTAATGTTCCCCAGTGTTTATTAAAAAAAAATTAAATGAAAGGTTTGTTTGTTTGATTACAAATTTGCAGCTGATGCTGAAATGAACATAAGCCTTACTCATTGTGAAGTAGAAGAACAGTGTAGACAAGAATTTGAGCAGTGGGAGAAGAAACAAAAGGATCTTGAAGATAAGAAGAGGGAAAAGTGGAAAACTGAGAGGGAAGCACAGGAAAAGCAGAATGAAGAGGAACATGCAAGAAGGATGCAGCGTCTGGAGGAATTTGAGGCTGAAAGAATAAAATTAGAGCTTCTTCATAAGGTGATTAATGATATTGAAGCCAATCTGTTCCTGTCTAGACTATCTGAATTCAAGATCTAATGTGAAAAACAGAGTACTATCCCAAACTGTGTAACTGTCCTAAAATCTGTCTGCTTGTGATACCAAAGTGAGATGCAAAACATATTTAAGTACAACCCATTGGGTTTTATGCCTTTACTGCTTTGATCAACAGTGAATGGTTTTGCTATGCTAAATGTTAAATTATTCTTTAGGCTTTACCCTTACTAAGTGTTTATGACACAAGCCAAAGTACCAGAAATGAGAATTGTGTTAAGTTATTCACAAATGAAAAATGGTCACTGTGATACTTAATTACTTTAGACATCCAACCCCAATTTCACAGTTAGATGAAAGATCACAGGTGAAGTAATCTGAAACAAAATCATTCCATTCAGAAATACTGGTGCTGTGCTTCATCTGGGTAAAAGTTGCCATGCTCCTTTTTCTTGTCTGTATCCAGGAGACTGAGTCAGGCTTAATCTACTGAGTTCTGCCTCAAGAAAACATGACTCCATATGCTGAGTGGTTGTGTTTTCAGGGTGTCTAGCTGTGTTTTGCTATAGTGCATACAGAAGGATAAAATTTGGTAACTCTCCACATAGGAGCATAGCAATGTGAAAAAATGTAACCCTCAAATGTCATACTTGTGGGTCACAATATTTTATTATTTAGCTTAAATATTTCTGGTTTGGGAAATGCATTAACACTACATGTTCAGTTAACTAATTTGTACCTTTCTGAGGAGGTGAGTGTTGTAGTCCCAGCAAGGTGACTGAAGTCACAAAAATTAGGGAAAGGCTTAGTAATTGAAAAAGACCTTTGATCTCTTAAGGCCAGTTCATCATCTGAGATACCAATTTTGAGTCTGTTGAAAAGGGAGCTTAGGCTTCCTCTGCTCTTTGATGTTGTAAATCGTTTTTGGATGTAGAAGGCCTTGCTTTCTCTAGAAAAGGTGGGGCATGTTCCCGTTTATTCACTTTGGTAGTGCTGTTGCTAGCCCACTTTTTGTGGAGGCAAGAGATGGAAACTAGTTTCCCCATTACAGAAAGATTTAGACTTATAGTCTATTGTCTGAACAGCATGCATCTGAACATGAATGAAAAGCACTACTTAGGCCGTGGGAGTCTTTGTCCAAGTTAGAAGTGCTAGTTTATTTATACTGGTTCCTTCATACACTGCTGTGTATTTAAGTTGCCTCATATTGATTTATCTTGGCTCCACCAGGAGTTAGGTGGTTCCTAATCTTCCCCCTTTTTTGTTTTTTTAGGTACTAACTGTCTGCTAATTTTCAGTCAAATGTAATTCCAGATCATTTGGGGTCGGTTTGTTTTCTGATTGAGAAAATTTTGCAGGAGGAGGGGAGATTTTTATTTATTTGCTATTTATTTGCAGATAGTGAGAGAATAGATTCAAACTTTCATTTTGTCATTCGGAAAAAAAATCAGTAAAAAAAAATAAATTCTTTATTGAAGAAAATTACAGTTTGAAAGATGATATAATTATCAGTAACATACCAGTGCAATTGTTAATGATACTTTCTGAGCTTTTATTTTTGTTGTGTTGCCATTATCTACCTGTAGTTTAAATATTAGTTTATAAGTGTAATTTTTATCTTCAATAGTAGTACAGAATTTGTCAGAAGGTGTCAGTTGTTTGGGTCATTACTGAGATCCTGACTTTTTTGAAGATTCACATCTGTCAATACATGAACACATCTGCATTAGTGACCTGGGTGTCCAGTTGTTTATTTTGATCCTCACAGAGCTGAGTTGATCATTTTAATTCAGGCATTCACAAATATGAATTGTTGTATAGTCATGAAGATGGAAGAGATTGGAGAGAGGGTGTTTTGTGATGTTCCGTGTTTTATACAATATTTACCTAAGTTAATTTGTTGTGCAGAAGCAGCAAACTGTGACAGAAGATGAGTTACAGAAAGAAAAGGAAGCTTGGAGAGACAAAATGGTGCACCGTAAGGTAGGGTTGTACAACGAGCTTTTGTCAAATGACTGTGGTGTTACTGTCACAAATTTGAGAATAAGCGTTATTCTGTAATGGTTAATGCGACAGATTGTGTTTATTAATGATAAATATTTGCCAACACATGTTCTATTTAAAAAGTAATTTAAGTCCATCCTACTTGTTTTGGCCTAGGAATTGATCATGAAGCTACAGTTACAAATGGAAGAGGAAAAAAAGGCATTGGAAGAGCAGAAAGCAAAAGAAAGGCAACATCTGGCAGAACAACAGAATACAGCAGCTGTGAAAATCCAAGCTAGATTTAGATCATTTTTAGTCCGTAAAAAATATGCTCCCATCTTAAAGGAGTGGAAGGATGAAATAAAAAAGAAGCACAAAATGCTAGAAGAATTAGAGAGAGAAATGAAAGAAAAAGAGGAAAAAAGGAAGAGGCGAATGGAGGAAAAGAGGCAAAAGAAAGGAGAGGAAAAAAAGACACAGGGAGAACTTGAAAGACAGGAATATTTGGAACAGGTGAGGAGGCGTGAGGAATATGAGAAAAAGAAAGCAAGCCTGAAACTTGGAAAACAGCTGCAAATAAGAGAAGAACAGAGAAAACTAGGAGAAAAAAGAGCGAAAGCTGTCATGAGTGAAGGTGGAGAAAACAACAAAGAAGACATAAAAAAGGATAAGCAGACGGAAAATACAGAAGTGATAAGGGAGCAGAAGAAGGAAATAAGTAAGCAAGTAGAGGAACAAAAAGAAAATCAGACTGAAATGATGCATGAATCTAATAATTGCATGATTCCAGCCGACAGAAGTTTGACACAAACACCAAATATGCTAGGCTCTGAAAAGAAACACTCTTCTCAAGTAAATAATAAGAACATATACATGAATTCAGTAACAAATGTAGAAGAAAATTATTCACAAACCAGAGATCTTAATAAAGCTCAAAATGGTCATACAACAAAGGATGAATCTGTTAATTTTGGAGCTAATGACATGGTAGAAAGTAAGACAGAAAATATATGCAGCAGTTCACCAAATGTCCAGCCAAAAGCTGGTAATAGAAAAGTCAAAGATCAGTTTTATCAGTCTGAACCAATGGAGAAAACTGTGTTTCTAATGGAAAGTGCTAGTGAGGAAGTTGGGGAGTCCTGGGGCAGAATTCAAGATGTTGCTGAGGGTTCCAGTAGACTAATGCTTCCTGATGATATTGAAAAGAAGAGGGTAAACTGGATGAACACATGTAAACCTTGGTCTAAAATATATGAAGAAAACCAAAGAAAGCAAGCAACTACAAAGAAACGACCAAAGAAAAGTTCCGTTAGCAAGATGCCTCCATTAAGTACACAGGAGATACTTAATAGTGGCCCCTGGAGTACTCCACAGCAGGTAACTAACTATTTGGGAGGTTTAGAGTGAAATGGGAAGCCATACCAGATTTTTTAACTTTTTAATTGTTTTTTTCTTTAAATTCGGCATGTCAGCAGGATGCCGTTTTGGAAGAGATTATCATTTAGCAGGATGATTCAGATGACTGATAGTATCTTAAATCTGTAAAAGTCAGGAGCTCCTAGGTTCCTATTTTCTGCTAAATTAACATGTTTTGCCTTTGTATGAGAGTGCTGGTCACCTAACCCCTTCAAAGTTTTGAGAAGACTTGTTTCTTCCAGAAGCAAGATATTGCCGATCAGCTTATAAATGGTGTTTTGCTATATGGAACATCTCTTGGTTCCCAGCACTTACATACTACTTACTAACTTACCATTGTTTGCTTTTTCTGTGCTCTCATCTTGGTATCCACTCTGAGATGACATACTAGACTACATGCCCTTTTAGTCTGAACTGGATTTGTCTATTCTTGTGCATTCATTCACTCTTTATATACCCTGGTGTGATGGGAAAGAATTCATATTTTAATTGCTTTGCTTAGCATTAATCTTCTTAATCTTCCATCCATTCAGATTCAATATCATTAGCAAAGCATTTGTTTTATTTTAAGGTGAGTATTTAAATTGAACAGATTGTTTTCATAGTAACTTCTCCCATTTAACATGTCAAACTCATCATTGCCATTCTTTCCTATATGAAAGGATTAACATTAGTTGCTTGCATTTTCTAAAGGGTTAGTAGAATGTAGTTTCGTTATCTTTAAAAATAAAATTACCATAATGTGACATTGTGCAATGAGTGTTCAATATGCAATCAATTAATTGTATTTATCAATAAATGCATATAGGTCACAACACTTACACTTGAAGATTTGCCAGCTTGTAGCCTCTCAACATTATCTGCGTGTACAAATCTTCAAGTTTTGACTCTGAGGCGCTGTGGACTGGCTGCGCTGGAAGGACTAAGTAGCTGCAAAGACCTCAAGTATATCAATGTTGAGGTACCAAGCATATTTAATTCTTCATTGTAACCCAGGTAGAACTGCCAGTTTTGCTGCTAAGGTGTTTACGCAGTTGTATCCAACTGATTCTATAACTTTAAGTGCCTCAAGAGCACAGGAATATCAACAAAATACTCCCACCTTAACAAAGTTAAACCTGCAGGTTTGCATTGTATGTAGCAATTTGTGTTGTACTAAAGCAACATCCTGTAAATGAATCAAGCTGTACTGAGAGAAGTGGGTGACAGGATCAGTCTGGGATTAGTGTTAGTATGTGGCACAGAGATAAGTCTTTGTTACTTAGTCCCTCTAACTAGCCAGCAGATGCTGTTCACCATAGCACATGCCCAGCTTAAGCAGGAGTAAGCAGGAGGAAGAGTCCTTTGCAACACACACCTTGAATATTAGTTAAAATTACTCACATATATGCTTAAGGAACGGTATAGTGAATTACACTAGAACTATAATGTCTAGGTGCTTGCTACTGCACCATGTCTTACATGGTCTTGTAAATGTAATGACTAAAGAAAAAATTACTCTGTGATGCACCTCAGTTCCAGAACTTGACAATTTGCATGAAACTGCCGACATTTTTATTGCACATGTTTTAACAGCACCAATTCACAAGAAAGTTAATATGCCCTTATTTGTAGAAACCTTGGATGTTTCTGCTTGCCCAGTAATGGGTGTTCTTTCCAAAGTACGGGACTGCTGTTGGTTTTAGGTTTTTAAATTAAATTTGGAGAACAGAGCTGATAATTAACTCCTTTAACTATAATTATTATAGCTAAGTAGCTTTGCAATAGGGCAGGTTGAAATACTTATGTGCTCTTCCAGGTTTTTTATCTATGCAGAATGTAATATCTGAGATTTGATAGTTTTAAGTACCTCAAAATACAAGAGTATTAATATTAGGGTGTAGTAAATATCTAAGATGCAAGTTTTACTAAACATGTTATTTATATGTGAGGTTTTTTAGCTCAAATATTTTCTCTTGAGGGTTTTGGTTTTGTGGTTTGTGTTTGTTTGTTTGTTTTTTGATTTTAAAATGTTATGCTTTAAATAATATGCAGCATTGCCTTACTGGGATATGTCAGGAAAAAGTATTTAAAGAGAAGACTCTTAGATAGATTTTTACATATGCAATTTTTACAATAATAATTACATTTTTTGTTAATAATTATACTTTATACTTTTGCTGTGCCAGCTAATGTGGCAGTTGTCTTCCATTCAATCTCAATGAAGAAACAGCCTCTTCAGTGACAGTTGAAGCCACCTAAGATTGTTTCATGGGTGTTTCACCCATGGCAGAAGTACCTCTATTTCCATGGGACATTCATTCCTACTTGATATTGCCCCTTACTGTGTTGGTACAATAGCTAGAATTTAAACTGTATCAGTACTGGTGCAACTGAGGGGGCTGTCCAAGGGCAGGAATCGGTGTTATGGCTTCCAAAGGAAACTTGTGTGCATTTCTGCCTGCAGCAGAACGTGGCACCTAAATCTTGTCAGCATGTTTATCCTGGAACAAGAATTAGATTCTTTGGCTTAATCAGTTTGTAAAAAAGGCAAGGAATCTATTTTTTTTTTTTTTTTGTTTGAGCACCTGTTGAGCAGGTGAAAACTAGATTTAAAATATAGTGAAATGAAATCCGAGGAAGTGTTATTAAAATGACCTGGGTAGAGAACTGTTAAGAGCAAGAATCTCTTTGCAGGGAAGAACAGTCGCTGAGAACAGTATTAATGTTTGTGACCAAAATACATCTAAATGCTATTAGTAAATACGATTCCCGCAAAGTCGTCACTGTGTTCATTAGCTTTTAATAAATATGATTGTTTCTATGCAGTTTCTTAGTTCAGTTTCGCAGGATTTGGAAAGTTAGGAAAGCATAAATGGAGAAGATCACTCTGTCCTTAACTTCTCATTATGCTCCTTATTTCAACTTCTGGACATTTTCAAAGGCAGAATGAAGTTTGAGATGTATTTTTGCTCTATCTCAGCAGGATACAAAAGGCATTTTCTTTATTTTCCTAAATTAGAAAATAGAGATGCTCTTACTCCTAGCTAGAAGTTTAGGAAAAAAATAAGGAATTATGACAATCTATTGTGTTCTTACTTAATTCTGCTATTTCACTTCAAGTGCTATTTAATACTCTTTTTTCCTATGTTGCAGGAAAACAACATTCAGATAATTGACTGTGAAAATCTAGAAAATCTCTGTGTTCTGATTCTGAACAAGAACCATCTTTCATCAGCTTCTGGCTTAGATGGCTGTGTAAATCTCCAAAATCTTGAACTTTCCTACAATAGAATCACCCGAATTGGTAAGAAAATTAATAAAAACTCCCATTCCTATTTGTATAACAGTATTTGTGCAGTTTATATTGAGAATTATACTTCGCCTGGATCAGCAGCCAGCCAGCTGCTAAGCCCAAGGAGAATGAGGAAACAGAACAGACCCACATTTTAAAGCGTACTCAACCTCACATTTAGTTGCACTATGGCTTAGCTACTGCCAAATATTCCATCTACCCAATCAAATAACTCTTACAAGCCGAAAGAAGTACAAATCTTTCTTGAAGGGCCCCTAAGACTACCTGCACTAAATCAGCTGGAATATGTGAGTAGTCTAAGTTTAGTTTATCTACAGAAGTAGTTAATACAAAGCCTAGTCTTGCAACTGCAGAAAAAGCCAGTGTGTTCCTGACTGGCACAGTAAGCATCTATGTGTAAATAATATCTGTCTGAGTTTGTGAACCACGCTGACACTGGACCACGGCTTCTCTTTCTAATAAAATGTTGCCCTTTCTGACTCCAAACTATTGCTCTGCATTCCCCTCCCACTCTGGCTCTTCACTGCTACTCATTGCCCCAAAGCTGGAAAAAAGAATGGGTCTAAGGTAAAATCACACAAAGCTTTTAGGCAGAGCAGGTGTGCCAACCCCTGCTATGTTTACAAAGGTGGTTTATTATATTTGTTAGGTCCAACAGTTGGCAGGCAAGAGGTATGACTGTTTGACAACCAGTTAGAAGTTACAAGCACCCAGACTGCTCAGCAGATACATCAATACATGAAAGCTTTCTGCCCGGAGATAGATGTTTTCTGTTGGCTGGCCAGGAGTTTTTCATGTAGTGAACAAATGTTTGCCTGTGCTGCCTCTCTGCTTGTGCTGCCACTCGGACCATAAAGTGCCAAAGGGGTAGATATTGTGTCTCAGCTTCTGGCAAGCCAAAAATACTGCATTGTAAACCTTGTCTTATGTGGGTTAGGTATAGATATAATCAGGATCCAGGGCCTTTTCTACTGGCAAAAGGTCAGGAAAGTGTCATGCAGTGTAAATAACCAAGAGTTTTGCTGTATGTAAGTGGAGAAACTAGTTTTTATTTTTAGAATGATGTCTGGAGGGAAGACCATTAGTGATCCATCAAAAGCAACATTAACAGTTGAGAAAAGGTAGTAGTAAATTGTCAGATCATTATTTGAAAGGGAGCTCTCAGAGCTTAAAATTAGCAAATTTATTTCAAGAAGGCAGCACAGCAGATGGAACCAAACTAGATGTAACAACCTCCCTATATTCTAGGGACTCGGGTTTCAGTGTATGACATACTATGAAATTTGTAAAAGCCCCCGAAATACAGATAACTATATAGCTATAAGATGTTACTTGGAAAGACTGCAGAGCTGGGAATGGATAAGGACTTTTTATTTTTATTTTATTTGTCTTGATTTAGATTTTTAATTTTATTTAAAGTTTATGGACATGCTTCATTTTCCTGCTAGACAGCAGGAAAATAATAGAAACAATTAAGCTCATAGATAAAACACGTTCACATAAGACATTTATATAAATAAGTGGTATTCACTGTTTTAAAAAAAAAGGGTGAGGGAGATTGAAACAGTATGAACACGGATAATTGGGTAATGCAATTCTGTGATAAATGACAAGGCATAGCATACAGGACATGGGAAAGCTTAAAAGAAAAACCTATATATTTAGGGGGTTTAATGTTGATATTTTCAATGTTTTTTGCTAATACGTACAAATTTGGAATGTTAGTATTTGTAAACGGAGTTTATACTACCTGAGAATAAAGGTACTGGAATATCAAAGTTTACTGAAAAAGCATATCAGTACCCAAACGAGAAACAATAAATTAAAATAACTGAAGAAGTTTCCTCTATACTCTTATGGCCAACAATGATGGATAAGATTCGTATTCAAATTTATCTCATTTGATAAAAATATCTGTAAGATAACTGTAAGAATGACAAAGTCTTAGTGGGTGACATTTAGGAACACAGCATCTGTGTGGAATGTAGCATCTTGGTACAGGCCAAGTAGAGTAAAATCCTTTGTTTTATGCTGTGTGCTGCTATGTTTACTGAGTTTCTGATGGATTTGGGTGGGTAAATAAAGGTTCACAAAAATCACTTGGAATCTGTCTTTCACTTCTCCAGCATTGCTTTGAGGATGTCTGCTTAAAACAGACGCATAACACAGGATTTATTTCATACAATAACATATTGGTTGTAAGTAGTTGCATAGAATACACAAAAATGGATTTATGGGTTTTAAGAAGTTATTGTATCCCCTCCATCTGTAAATCTTGCAGGATATCTGTTAGCAATTTTGCAAGCTGCAGTGCTCTGAGATGTCCTCTGTTCATTCAGCTTTAAAAATGTCTGTGGGCTTTTTCCTAAGTAAGCCTTATTTATTTTTGTAATACTTCTGTTTTAATAACTTATTGTAGGAAACTTTGAGTGTACTATGATTTCTTTCTTCCTTTTTTTTTCCCTCCTCTCATTGAAACACAGCATCGTTGGGGCAAAAATAGAGTTGCCAGAAAACCCTTAAAAATAACAGTACAAGTATGAGAAATATGTCTCAATTATGCTTTTCCACTTATGAATGCATGATCATAAATTAACTAATTGTGTCAGTAATACACTGAAGTTCAGTGCGTATGTTTGTATTTGGAAGATGAATGCTTTGCTTAAGTTTTCTTACACAAGAAGTAGTATTTTGACTTGAGTCGTAGAATATGCTTTTTTAGGGTGTCTACATTTCCATAGTATGGTGGCTAAAATCCTTACAAGTGCTAAGAATAGCAAGGGCTATCCATGGATAGTGGAAAAATGCTTCTTTGGACCTACTCTTCTTAAGAAAGCACGTAGGGTTTTTTTGGGGTTGGTTTTTTTTTTTTTTTAAAAGACACCTTTCATTTTGGGGGTATTTTTGTGTGTTTTTTCATCTTCGTGTTCACTGTCAGCTTTCACTCTTGTCATTCACCTTTGTCACACAGAAGTTACTGCAGAACTGCATTGATAGCCAAGAGAGAGCTAAGGGACTTACAGCTGCACTTCGTAAATTGCTGAGAGCTATTTATATAAAGGTTCTCTACAAATCTTGCAGAAACCATGTTTTTCAACTGAATGCATTTTCCCTTATACTGCTGTAGCTGTTGTTGATTGCATCATATATAAAACAGAGTATCTTCTGGAAATGTGCAGAAGATTTTTATTCTTATTTCTAATTTTGTGTGTGTGCAGAAGAAACATTAAAATACTATCTGTTGGTACTGTGTTATTCTCTCTCGTGTATGTTTCTGTTGGACTGCATTTGATATTGCCAGAATAGATTGTGATCCCATTGTATGTAGCCTTGGCATGTCTACTCTGAATGAGATTTTGGTCTAATTAAATAAGACAGATGAGGAGAAGGAGATGTAAAAGATGCTTTGTGCAGCACGCAGAGTAGGAAATTTCCAGATAGTGTATCAAGTCCTTGCATTTTCTTACTGTGCGTGCAGTCTCTCTTCTCTGTCCCACTCCAGACTAATTCAGTGCTTTTTAGCTTCCAGTACTGCTATGCTGAAAACTTAAGTGAAGATTTAAGGACTGCTCTGATAGTTAACACTGAGAAGAAATTGCTTTGAGGCCGCTAGATGGTGCTGATTCCATTTTTATTTTTACTAAGCATAAAAAAAAAAAAAATACAGGTGAGGATCTTGCAGTCAGGCTATATATCACAAGCATGTTTGAAATTCTTTCACAATAATCAAAGGTTTATATATTTAATTCCTAATGCACAGTTACAGTATGGGACTTTTTTTTTTTTTTAGATTTAGGATCATATCTCTTTAATATCAGGTGATTGTGTTATTTCCAGTAGGCGCTTTCAATTTTTAAATTTGTAATTTAAATTTTAAATTAATATGATTCAAAGGTCTGTATTTATTCAGGTTTTTAAAATTATACTACTAGTTTTGGCATTTAATTTTTTACTTCTGTTTCCTCCTTCTCAATCATTTTCTTTTTAAATTCCTCTTCTGTATTGTCAATAATCTGTGCTGCAAACTGCTTTCTAATCTCATAATCCATTTTATTCTTGGAGGACAGTCATAAAGATATTCACCCCTGTAAAGCTTGCCCAGCTTCCCTTTAGGAACTTAGGAAGTTTTAGGTGAGATAAAAGTGACACAAAGTATTACCTCAAATAATCCTGTGAAGAATATACAAAACAAAAGTAAATTCCGGAATTTCTTACGTGACACATTTTGTAAAGGCTCTCCCTTTGAAGTAGTTTTACTATAGAGATACAGGAAAACTTCTTGGACCTGCAGCAAGTCAGGCATGTCAGTGCCACTGCAGAGCATCTAGCATATGTAAAACCGTGGAAAGAGAGTGTGATTTTTGCTGTTGTAAGAGGATGATTTGGGAAAAATGTGAAAGAAGGAGATGCTGACATGAACCTTTTCCTTTGCATCTTTTTGGGGTAGAGATCTCACACGTTCTTGTTCTTTACATTAGCTGGCAGGAGTAAGGTTGTTGAGAGTGTAATGGCAGCAGAGATGTAGCTTTATACATAAAGGCACAAAATTTTCTTTATAAATTTATTAATTAAAAATATTTTGTAACATAATTCCTTAAACAAGATGCACTTGGATAGTAGGGGTGGTGCTCACCTAAGTTTTAGCACAATTTTTTCTTACCTTGCTGATAACTTAAAAAAACTTTCAAAAATGAAATAATGAAACATAACTTTCAAACCTAAGTACTGTTTTCATTCTGAGGGGTGATTTTAAGAGGGCTGCTAGCGTTTCATAGAGCCCATAGATTCTGAATAGCAGTTATAAAGTGTTTAAAGTGTAGTAAGTATAGTTTATCACTAAAAGAACATTCTGTTCCAACTGAAGTGCTAAAGGGTTATGAACTCTTATTATCATTTGATTAACAGGATCAGAAATTTGTGAACTGTACACGTTGTGTGTTTGATAGTTAAAATACATATTATTTAAAAAAAAAACTTTGTATGGGACTGATATTAATCGTCACTGTAGATAATATATTGAATGTAAGTTTTTTATTTCATTGTGACTCAAGTCAGCTAAAATCTTTAATTTACAGGTGGCTTGGAGTCACTGAAAAATCTTCAGCAATTAATTGTGGACCATAATCAGTTAATCACTACAAAAGGACTTTGCGAGGTGCCTAGCCTTATTCACCTGGACTGTTCTTTTAATCATCTCACACAAGTTGAAGGCATTGAGAATTGTGGCCTACTTCAAATTCTGAAGTTGCAAGGCAATAACCTCCAGGAGGTAAAAGCTTTGAATTCAGAGGCTGTTGTGCGCACATCTTTGGAAGCAATCGTATTTTTCAGAATGCTTATTATGTGCTCTGTGCTTGCTGTGGGATATTTCATGCTTCTAGGTAGGCTTTTTTTCCCCCATTAGAGGGAGATTTTTTCAAAGATACAAACAGCTGTCAGAAAAGTATTTGCCTATTCCTGAGCCTTTGAAAAATTGACTCCTTATATTTCCCTGCTTTGTTTATAGCGTTTAATCTTCAGTGTGTATTATAGGATACTGATTCTTCGTTTAAAATGTAATAAAATTTGATTACCACTACGTAGAAGTAATAGTTCAGGATGATTTGATATATGCTGATCTTCCAAAAGTTGAAGTTCATGCTGTAGCACTTAAAATAGGAAAGTAGCTCTTAGGAAGCCAAGAAAGGAAAGCCATTGTCAATAAGCATGAATAAAATTGAATGAATCCATAAAATGGATGAATAAAATAGTAAGATCGTGGCTCTTGGACTTTTGGCGCTTTTTTTTCTTTTTTCTTTTTTTTTTTTTTTATATATATTTACTATTCAGGCTAGGTAGAAGACATTAAAAAATACTTACCACCTGATATGCAGGTGACAACTGATATGCATGATAAGTAGTACACACCTAATAAGGACATTATACATACACCCAAAATGTGTTTTTTGCTTGTATTTTGTAATGATTTATGAAAAGCATCTGGTAAGCATCCCATTGTTTCTTCTCTAATTTATATTAATTATAAATAACCATCTCTCTTCTATTTAGCTTCCAAGGCTGGAAAATCATGTTCTTCTAAGAGAACTGTATTTGGATGACAATAGCATTTCTACTGTGAGAATGCTTTCCTTGTATTGGTTGCCTCTATTGCAGATTCTTTTGCTGTCTCAAAATAGGTAAGCGAGAAACATTCTTCTACTTACAAAGCTGATGCAGAAGAACTTACAAACATAATTTTTATCTGAAAAGTATAATTCTCACTATGGTTACAATGTCACTATATTTTCCAGGTGTTCTTTGAATATATATGGTTGACAATTAATGACATCGGATGCCTTTATCTCAAAAATTGTTTTCATATAACACCAATAGAAAAAAATTACTCTTCATAGTTAATGCTGTTTCAAATTTTTTAAGCACTGTGGCATTACTGAAAGCATAGTGTTTCTTCTTTTTTTTTTTTCTTTTCTTTAGCAATTGTTTCTAGAATGTCTGTCAAACTTCTTATTTCACAGCTAGCTTATTCAAAACAGACTTTGAATACTATGTTAAGTGTAACTACTAGAGTTAAAAAGGACAAATGAGAATGTTGGGTTTTACTTCCCATACATGTATTAATGCCCTCCAAAACAAGTGTATTTGCTTTAATTTTTCACTCCTATAGTTCAGTTTGAAAAACATAAAATTAGAAAGGAGGATCAAGACAAGCAGCATAAAGCTAGATCATGCCCTCAAGTACTCTATAATTACATTTCTATTGATTTTCCAAGCTAATCTGTACATCTGTAGAGTTAGAATGACCAGATATTCAGGATTCAAAATTTTATTTTCCCCATTCCTACCCCCCTTTTTTCTCAATCTGAATTCTGCTAAAAATTATGAACAATTGGTACAATTTACAATGTGTTAGTAATAAAATGAATTTTAAATTGCTATAAATTAATTAGTTTTCTATACTGTTCGTTTGGCTCTGAACAAGATTGATTTCAGCTAAACAAATAGAATATACCCTTTTACACACACTATTTAGAATATGCACTCTGAACTAATGACTTTAATCTCCTGTTAGTGAAGAGAAGATGCGTTTATAGAGTGATTTGTCTGATGTTTTTAAGCTATTTACTTTGAGACTAATCATGTGATGTAAGTGTCTGTTCATCTTCATTGACAATTAGCAGATTCCAAATGACCACTGCATATGCAGGTGTCTACATTTGAACAGATGAATCCCATCCTATGTGATGTTCAGTTCTCCAAAATCAACTAGCTAGGAGCCTGTAGGAGAAAATATTTGTAAGAGTGATTCCTGTAATTATAAGGGATGTCCTTCAAGGAAAAGTAATATTATTTCTTTATATGCAACTTATATAACTTATCAGATTGTTTTCATATCATCTCTGATGAAGAAGTATGCATGTAAATTCTTGGGTGAAATATAATGCCTAGCTATCCTTATAGAATCTAATCTTCGAATTGCCTGGGTTTTAGGATGTTTTTTCTGTTCTTCTGTTAATTATTCTAGAGTGTGGAGAAAGTGCTTCCTGCCTGTGATTTACAGGAACATTATTTGCTAAGTATTAGATTCTGAATCACATATATTGATATAATTCATTTTTGTCACTTTTTTTCCCCCCTTATCCTGTTCAGCTTTTTGTGGAACATGCAGTAATGTGGTTTTATCTTCCACCTCTTCCTCTGGTTTGGGGTTGTTTTCTTATTTTGTTAACATTAAGATGTAGCTATATCATGTGTAATAAAAAATTTGCAAAACTACTTGAAGACCTCATGTACCCACTAGGGAAAGAATAAACTTAAGAGCACAGTCTCAGGCATAGCTTGAATGCAACCTCTAGATTGAGCTTGTGCTGCACTGGCTGTGTAGATGTACGTTATGTCACTCGCCTGTCCTGTGATCTTACAGTTTTTGATGTCCTTTGTAATGCTTATTCTGCTTGTCTGGTGGCTAAGCTGAGATGATGCAGTATTTGGTCCACTGAGTTTTTTCTGCTGGACTGGGAGAAAGCACATATTTTTGCATCAGCAAACTGGATGTGCTGAAAATAAAGACACGCCTTCTCCCCAAACAATTCCCTTTCTTTCCTTGATGTATCTGTAGCTTATCTCAAATCTTTGTGACAAACAGGACAAGATACCCTGAAATGCATATTAAAAGCCTCAAAGTTCCTGGCATTTCAGTAGCCTGCTCTGTTACACTCACTTTATGTACACTTATAAGCAGCTCCATATGTGTGTGCTATAGCATAAGTAACTCGATGTTCTATAGAAATGGTGAATGTAATGGAGTAAACTGTTGAAAGAAAAGCTGTCTCTTTACTTTTATCCTACAGCTAGTGCTATTTTGTGAATTTTTTTTCAAGTGTGCACTGAGTGCCATTTCCTTTTTACTGATTGCAGGAAGCCCGTATAATGGTAATGCTGTGAATCTGTATTCTTTCTAAAAGTGAGGTACTGTGAAAAGAAAATTCTTACAGTAATTTATAGGTTTAATTTTTTATTATTATTCTTGAGATGTTTTGTCTGGATCATAAGCCAGAAGTTGCCAAAGATTAAAAAAAAAACCTCAAAAAATTATTTTTTTCAAACCTAATACCTAGCAACAAGGAATTATAATACAGCAGGTAGTGAGTAACTCCTAAAAATGGCAGCTATTTCACCACTGCTGTTTTTATTAAGTGTTTTATTGTGGCTTTCACATACAAAACATAGACTTGGTCAATGTACAATTGACCAAAGCCAATGATTAATATCCTCTTGACTTGGTTACTGCAGAGCTGGGACTATGAAGATCTGTGCTCTGTTTTATAGCAGCTGGAGAACACAACTGTTATGTTAGTTTAAAAAAAGGCACATTTTCTTTTTTTCTTCTGTTGTAGATAGAGATTTAGCTGTATGAGGGAACAACCTTGCCCCTGGGACTACAATGAATTCATATTTAATATGTGTTAAAAGTTCATGCGGTATTTATATTTACAGCTAATCCCACTTAATTGTGTAGCTAGCTCATTAATGTCTTTTTCATTTAAAAGTTTTATGGTGAAACAGTAAATCAATCTACTGCTGAGGTAGACTTTTTTTTTTTCGACTTCAAAATAGACAAATTTATGCCTCTTAAAATTTCTTTTTTAATACAACATTAATACAGCAAAGTCTTTTTTTTCCTTTTTTTACTACCTCTTGTTTTTCAGTAAGATAACCTAAGTGTGATAGATAAAAAATTAATATTTAAATAAATGCAGTCATCTGCAAAAATTCAGGATTTTCAGGAAACTGGTTTGTAAACCATTCTTTGTGAACATGTTGCTCCCATGTTTTTGCAACTAGATGCATACTATTCCTAAAAGGCTTATAATAGAAATCCTAAAAAGTCAGCTTGATTCTTTCTTAGTTCTTGCTGTTCTCCCTAGTTAAATATTTATGGGATCCATGTTTTTAATTAATTTCTCAGATGTAAGAGTTGAACTCTCTGTCATTGCAAGCCATCATGATTTGAGAATTTAACTACTTTTTCCAGAGACGTCAGAATAAATGTAAATGTCATTGGATGTTAAACTAAATAATGAAAAAGCTACACTTATGAATAGTGGTTTTCCCCATCCCATCCTTATCAGTCGAGGTTTTTTTGATCACTTTCAGTAATTCTTTGCTGGTGATGAGTTTATCTCTAAGTATGTGGCACTATGAGCAATATAATTCAAATACTGCTTACTTGAGTATTCAATAAACAAGTGGCTAAGTGACAGCTTTCCTATACCGTTTTTGATAGTTACTGTTAAATATATTGAATATTGCAAACTAATTTTATTTTCTTTTATTTAAAGAATGAAGAAGAAATACGGGCTTTACTTAAAATAAATTTATATTAATCTGGATCTTTTAATTTCTTTGTCCTCCTTCCAGCTAATGACTTGTTAATGTCAATGATATTTTTTTTCTGGGGGAAAGCAGATGCACAGCAGGATTTGGACCATCCTGAGCGCTAACTGCTATTCATGTTGAGAAACGCAATCTTTATTTTCTCTGATGCATACTTGCAACTATTCTGGTCTCTTAAAGCTTGGTTTCTGACATAGAATTTCTGTGGCTGTGTCCTGTCTTGCTACAACTTTAAATGGGAGCAGAAAGAGGAAGCTATAGCTTGCTTTTTTGTGAATATCTTTTACTTTTGTGTCTTCTTTGTAATTTATATCTCTCTTATGCCCAGGGCTAATGTGACAAGGTCAAGTAGTATTAAGTTTTCAGTAATGTCCTTTATCTTTCTGGTTTGAATTTTCTTAGTAAAAAAATTAACAAAGAATGTCAGTAAAAGGAAAGCTATAGAATGACGGGGAAACGTTTTAACTCTCATAATGCCAACAGCAGGCAAGGGTGGTCCAGTGGACAATTTCTAATTCACCACAGCGTATACTGATAAAGATACAGAGAACTCACTCACTATAAATAAAAGAAATACTGTCATCCCTTGTGCAAAGTATGACATTTATTTTCCTGGATATTTCTGAATACGTGAATCTATAATCTGAATCATGGATTTTCAATCTTTGCAGCCATACAGTTAACCACTAATATCTATGATGATATTTGTTACAAATATTAAATATATTTATGTACTGTTGACTGGTCATGAAACCTAAAATGCTGGTATTTGTAGGACTGTTTACAGACCTACATATAAGGCTCAATATTTTTGAGAGTTAATACTTCCTCATATTTATATCATTCCATGCAAAACTGCCAGGGAGGTAATAGAAATAGGCAGGAATAGAACTGGGACAACGTCACAGTATGGTCTGAGAAAGAAATGGAGATATTGTGACATATGCCCGCTTTGTTTTATAGCTATTTCTCTGAATTTACTGTTAAAATGTTAGGTTGTCATATAGAAATACTTGTCAACTAAACATGGAAATGATCTTTTGTTTTCTGTTTTGTATATGGACAAATTTTCAATAAGATTAAACTTAAATATAGTTCTGTCTTTCAGTTGTAATACAGGAGCTGGAAACACAACATAATCACATGTATCAGCAACCAATAAGTATTTTTGGCTCAGACGGGTTGTAAGTTTTATGGTCATGTTTCTGACCATAAGAATTCTGATTATAGCTTTCAAAGGCACTATAACCCTCAGAAAATACTGCTTCCCATGAAAATTAGCAGTGACAAAGTGACCACACACATTTCCATTGGTTTTACCATTCTCTTATTATAAAATCATAGAATGGTTAGAGTTGCAAAAGAGCATAAAGATCATCGAGTTCCAGCCCCCCTGCCATGGTCAGGGATACCTCCCACAATTATGCTTATGCTTTGTCCTTAAGGGGATGAAACAGGCTCCCTAAACGTGTGTTTATTTATTTTTTTTAGAAAGATATAGTTGACTTATATGCTTATACATAAACGTTCTCATTTTAGTTGCAGACTGGATTTTAAGTTTTCCTCTTTCTTTCATAATTAAGCTAAAACAAAATAAACATTTTAATCCGAAAGGTAATATTTGGAAATAGCCTGGCAGCTGACCAAACCATTCAACGTTCATTCTTAGTTGCATCAATGCCTGTTTGTTCTTACAAAGAAACTTGAATAACACTGGATACTAATGTTTTAATAGCAGTGATAATGCACATCTTACAGTGCAAAAGAAATCATGTGTGTAGATGGATGTCAGCTCAGTTTCCTTACACTTACTTTTCAATACTACAAAAAAACAATAGTTTTACCATGACTTCAACTACTGCTTTGCTGCTTTATTGCACCGGAAAGCTCTTATATTCAAGAAAAGCAATTCCATAGTAGTCTGTGTAGTAGGTGCCTACTTGACACTGTTTTCCAAAAGTAGTAAGATAGAGGAAGCACTGAAAGTATGTTACAGGACAGTGAAGCCTTAAACTGTTAAGAAATACAACTGTGACAATGATTATGTTAGTTTTAGGATCTAGGAAATAAGGTGCTGAGTGGAGAAGAGAAACAAACTGACAACAAGTTTGAGTAATGAGAAATGAAGAGGAAGAGCAGATTTTATTTATTCTCCAGAATCGGGGCCTTCTGTTAGTCTCATTCTAGTTATTGTCCCTACAGAAAAGCCAATTGATTAGAGCAAATTTTACGAGATCCTCAGCATTAAATACAAAAAGCTGGATAAAATGTTTACTAGATAAAACAAAACAGTAATGAGTAAATGTTCGATTACTGAGCTACTGAGAAGACTAAGAAATGCTTAATCAGTAATTAGTTCTAGCACCTTGGATAGCTAAATGAGTGTTTTCTTATGTAAATAAATGAATTGTCATAACTACAAAAGGTTCTGGCACCTTTCTGTTTATGAACTGCTGTTTTATTTAATTGGAAAAGAACTACCCCTCTTCTGTTTTGTTCTTAGATTAACTGAGCTTGTGACTTTAAATTCATTAATATCTTTGGAAAAGCTGGATATCAAAAATAACTGCTTGTCGGGTAAGTTGTATAAAAAACATAAAACCTCATCCAAACAAGAACTTCTTAATTAAATTGTAAACTTATTTTAATTTTTCCTATTTTTATGAGACATTTACACAGAAAAACTTTTAAATATTTTCCAAATGTGAATGTTAGTGATTATAACTATAGGTTTTAGAGGCAGCAGATTTACTTGTGGTACTTCATAATTTTGGCACATTTTACTTTCATGTAGGATTCTGTAAGAAATAATACGATTCTGCATTACAATTTATAGTTAATTTTCTTTCCTACTACACTACAGACCTTAATGGTATCATCACATGTTTAAGTGGCTGTTATAAACTAAGGGAGTTGTCACTCAGTGGAAATCCTCTTCTCCAAGAAAGGAATTGGAGGTAAGAAAAAAAATTAATTTCCTAAATCAAAATCAGCTACAATGTTGGTGTACGTGTGTTAGTTAAATTGAAGAAGTGAGGTAAGTATGAACACTTCCACAAACTGGAAGAAAATTATAAGAAAAAAAAATAAAATTCAATTATGTTATCTTTATTTTCTGATAATTCCAGTTTATAGTTTTGTTTAAACAAAAATCTTGATGTTTGACCTAGCACTTGAAATCTTAATGAGAAGTAGTTTGTGTTAAAACTCAACAGTGGTCTCTCTATGCTGTTTCACTGTTATCCTAAATGACTATTTTTCATCAATGACAATTTCTTTGTGGCAAATGCAGAAAGTATAAAGATGATAATATACCTCCTCTGTACTGTTTATTTGTAGCTGCTTCTTTGTTCATTGATCACAGTATATTCTTTTTCAGCATGAATTCTCGTTTTACTTTTTACTGACAAGACTACCACCTTTGGTAGCTTCAGTGTTCTGACCGAGGTTTTGTCTGACCTTTATTACCCTATTTTACATTTCATTAAAACTTTTGCACAAAGACGTGGCCACTCACTCATCTTTTTATTTCCTTCTCTTTCATCTGAACATTTAAAAATCTTTATTTTTTTCTCTTACTATTAATCTTATTACACTGCTTAATTGCCCTTCATAGAAGCATCAGTTTCTAAACATCATATAGCTTCTTAGAGTGTGTTCTTCAGCTTTGCTTTTTTTTTTTTTTCTTATTTACTCCT
Source organism: Thinocorus orbignyianus (assembly GCA_013400375.1). Lineage (NCBI taxonomy): Eukaryota > Metazoa > Chordata > Aves > Ciconiiformes > Thinocoridae > Thinocorus > Thinocorus orbignyianus. The sequence goes on along the minus strand of VXBW01006077.1, from coordinate 451,255 downwards.
TTCCATCACTTCGTCCATTCACTGCTTAACAGCCTTGCTTCTGTGACAGTTTCACTCTGCATATAGCTAGAGAAAAGGTAGTGTTTATAATAAATGTATCAAGGAATCCTTGGCTTAGCGAATTTTATGGAAAAAATTTAGAAGAAAAAGTTTGAATGAATAGTTGATTCAGACCATTCAGCTAAGATATTTCTTTTTTATTGTTTTGGGAGTTCTTTACACCAAAAATTAATAGCTTTTATGGTTATGAAAGAGACACAGATACAAAAATAATTCCGTTCTTTGCCCTCCACTGATGTCATATGAATAAAATTGTACATGGATGAGGGTTTTGTGGTGGTTTTATTTTATATATTTTCATAGTAGCTCCTAGTTTCTTAACAGTTCTGTGGTCTGAAATCCTGTATGTGGGTCAATGCCACCAAAGCTTAAAGCTCTCTGAGAGAATTGCTCAGCAAAAGTACAGTAATGCTGTTAATTTAATGTGAAGTGTTCTTTCATCTTCCTTAGAATTCATACTTTTGAAACTATAGGCCTTCAAGAGCAGAATGACAAGTTGGAAATGCAATTTTAGATTTTTCTACATAATAATTCTGGATAATGTTCCAGAATATGTATTGAAATGGCAGCGTCTGTTAGTGAACTCTTACTATAATTCCATTAAATGTACAAAGAAACATTTAATCAGTAAGAATTTAAATAATTGCCAATTCTTTCAACTAAGGCAATCAAGTATTTACCTAAAAGTGTTGACATAATCAAATGTCTGAGGAAATGAAATGATACACAACAGCTGGACTTTCATTTTGGATGTAATTAAAACATATGACTGAGATTTTTTTATTAGAAAAATATTATTATTTTGTTTAAGCTTAGAAATTTTGAAGTATGACCAGAGTTGTTCTCTGTATAATTTCAAGTGAGTTGAAGATGAGGATTTACATTGCAATGTTACACAGGAATGTGTTTAGATAAATTGTGTTCACGTTTGCTTTATTAGATTGCCTTGTATAACAATAATAAAGTTTGTGTTATATGTGTTTTAGGGTATGTGTTGTATTAAGGAAAAAAAAAAACAAAACAAAAAGCACTCTTACATGTATATCTTACACTAGAAGATTTTCATATAAATTTCTGATTAGTATTCCAGTGGGGAAAAAAATAAAACAAAATGTATTTGAAGCTTTCAGTCAGAAATATTTGAGTAGTTTAAAAGATAGCTGCACAAATACGTTCTAAGTTAGTTTGTTTTTTAATTAACTGACTTATTTGCACTCCCATGGTTCCTTTAGGTAATTTTTTGAATAAAATTAAATGACTGTGACAATATTTTAAATTCCCACTTGTGTTGTTTTAATTCTCACTATTGTACAGAGCTAACTGTTATTTCACTTGCAACCTGGAGGGCAAAAACTTTCTGAATTCCAATTTAACTATAAGAACTGACACTTTAGATTGCTTGACCCAATAGAGCTTTTATGATTAGACAAGAGGTTCATTTGTCTAAAGGATTTAAAGTATGGGATACTATAAAATATGGATTTGCTGAATACAGCATTGACTGTAACTTCAGGCAATATGTTCCAGTGAACTTTACATAACCCCTTGATACCAACAAAGGAATTAGTTGTAAAATTTCCCAATCGGTTTTGTACTTTCATGTCCAGCCAGCGATAACACCAACAGAAGTGAAGTAGTAAGAAATTGCTTTTTAAAAATTAAACCCTGGGATCAGCCTGAGCACTCCTAGGGGAATGTGTTTCAATGCTGTAATGATTAATAGAGCCTCTTAAGTGACAGAGTATTCACCAGGAAGTTTTCACTAAATGAAATATTGACTCAGCCCGTCACCAGGAGAAACCCAGCTGGAAAAACTAGTGTTGAGATCTCATAGCTCTAAGACCCAATATTTCCAGCATCAATCAACTTTTGATATAGCACTTTTTTCATGTATCACTATTCAAGCCTTACCTTTGGCAATTTCTCTCTATGTGTTCATGGACCTAAACCCATTGTTCTATTCCAATGTATTTCAGACAGTGTTATTATTAAATTAATGGACACTAGAGAAGGAAACTTTTATATTTTCAGAAAGTAATATTCTGTTCTATTGAACTACATTTTGGAATATTCTAACTCGGTCATAGAAACTTTCTCTAATTTTAAAATTAGTGTATATTGTCTGAGCTGAGTGGTTGTCCTTTGCCTTCACACGGAATTGTAACAGAGTTCTAAAATTTTGACAACAGTATTATCTGTTTGAATTGTAAAGGGACTTACAGCCTATTAAGGTATTCTTTCAGGAGTTATCAAATGGTACTTAAAACTAACTTAATTAAAATATTGATTGAAATTATTTTACAGTTTTGAAACTTTCATCAGATTTCGTCTGGTATAAGAAATACGCGTAACAAGGTTGCAATACAAGATTATATTTCACAATAACCTAAAAGATTGAGTATTGATGATACTATTTTTTTATTTTCCCTGTCAGTCATACTGAATATCATATTATTTCATGTGATAAATACAAATGGTTGAGTAAGACTTGACAATGGCTAGTATTTTATTCCATTTTTAAATCTAAATCTTTCAATGTGCCACTGAAATCAGTGCTGTATCTTAACTCTGTGACTTAGTTTGCTGTGTTGCCTACTAATTGAATGCATTACAGGTGCCTACGCCCAAGTGTGTCCACTTTTCCTGTTATTGCTTAAGTAGGTAAAATTCTGACTCTACTAAACTGAGAATGTTGCCATTGAGCTCCCCGGGGTCAGTGTTTAAGCAGCGGTTTTTATACAAACAAAGTATTAAGAAATAATAAGTAAGTTCTATGGTTAACTAAGAATAAAGTTTTAGTTAATAAATTAACATATGAAGTAAGGAAAAATATATACAAATACTTAGAAAAATATCATCATGTTCTTTCTTGTTATGTGATTGTATCAATAAAAGGGGAGGTTTTGCATTGGGATTTTTTTTGTAAAACTAATTGTGACTTTTTCTTTTCTAAGGCCTTCCTTGTGTATGATCCTTCCTAGTTTACAGTTCCTTGATGGTGAAATTTTAAGCTGTCAAACTTTACCCACAACTGAAAGAATCAAAGGATCAGAATCCAGAACTTTTCTGGAACTTTGTCAAGTTCAGATGGAAGAAAATGCTCTGCTGAAGAAAGAGGCTGCTGAACTGGGGTATGTATTTATGTGAATATAATTTGCATTCATTTTCTTGTATTGTTATTGTTATTGTTCTTTGTGTTTTAAAAATTTTACTTATACTTTTGCCTGGAAATGTATTTTGTTAATAAAGATATTAGAATCATTGAGATCAGTGCAAAGAGTATTTCAAACAGATATTAAAATAAGTGGACCTTGACTTTTGTGTAAGTTTGAGAAACCAGGTAGTTCAAAACCTTCAGTTAGTAATAATGTGTGTATGAATTCATACACTAAACGTAGTACAGTGACATGCAAGAATGCGAACTGAAATCCTGAAAGTGATGTAATCATATTAACATGATTTCCAGCTTTGATTTAATCAAATCTAGTTTGGCTACTGGTGCAATATGCTCTCTTTCTTTTTCCTGCTTGTTTTTTCCCATGTTTGTATAATTCACCTTCTAAATGATTGCAAAATATTTGACCTGTTTTTTCTTAAAGTAGTGTATCAGGTGACTCTGTTTACAGGTCTTTGAGTTTGTCATACTTAATAATTTTATTGTTATTATTGTAGTTGTCTAGTGACTTCATCTTAGACACTGAAAGTTGTAATATATCATTTGCACCTGCTATCTTTTGGACACTTTTCAATATCTAAATAGCTCAGACTTCTCATGTTTTTTGCACTTGTTAATATTGCATGTTTTCTTCTTTCTTAATTCCTTTTAATTTCCTAGCAGGTTTGCAATATCCTTGTAGTCCTTTTAACATCCAACTTCTGTGCTGATGTTTGGAGAGATAGCTTCCTTGATCCTGCCGGGTACTGAACATTGCCTCAGAGCAGGTGAAGCATGTGGCATTTGTCAGTGCTATAGGCTGAACTTCTCCTTGGTTCAGGAAAATTTCCCCCATTTTTCATTGTTTTTTTTGGATCTAGCTGTTTTCCATTTACATGTAAGCCTGAAGTCTTGTTACTATCTAAAAGGTTATTACATTAATGCATTATTGGCTATTACTAAGCTATGAAAAAATCATAGCTCACAAAACAAATTTATTTGAAAAGAGGTTCCTGTTAAGAATTAGACTGAAAGTAATTTGGGAGAAATTACATAGAGCAATTTTTTATGACAGTTGTAATGTCTAGATGGCCCCTAGAACTCGTGTTTCTCCATTAAACCCGCAAGATATGTCTTGTCCACTTTTGTGATTATTTTTTTTTTTTAGACTTCTGATTTGCAACTGGAAACTAATATTTCCTGATCTATTTACCATTTTGAAATAGTATTCTTTCCTTTCTTTTTCTTAAAAGGAAAAAAAAGAGAGGCAAAAAAAAAGTACTCCTTCTCCTCTATGGTAGAGAAAATTTTCTTATGTCTGCAATTTAGTACCTGTTTCATCAGTAACATTTGCAGAAAAAGCATCCCAGTTTGTAACTAAGATATGACTTGTGAGAGAGCTGTAGTAGAATCTAAGGACCTAACTTTCACATAAATTTCTGTAAGGTGGTAAAAAATGGGAAGGAAAGATCATATTCACAATATTTAATGATTTATTTAACCATGGTCTGCCTGAATGAACAGCTGGACAGGTAAAAATTTGCTGAGTAGTCAGGCTCAGACAATCCATTAACTATTAGTAGTTAATCGCTCATGTTACTTCCTGGTGGCCAACTTGTCCTAACATCTATCAAAGACCTGGAGTAGGAGATGAAGTGAACACTTACCATGCTTGTAGATGACAACAGTTTGGAGGAAACTATTTCTGTGCCTGAGGGCGGGGCTACCATTTGGAAGGATGTAGTCAAGCTGGGGAGACAGGCCAGCAGGAACCTTGTGAATTCAACAAGGACAAGTACAAAGTTCTTCACCTTGGAAGGAGTGGCCATTGCAACAATACAGGCTGGGTCTGGCTGAGAAATGTCTTGACTGAAAAAGACATTTGCATCTGGATGGATAAGAAACTGAATAAGAACCAGCAGTGTGCCCTGGTACCAAAGAATGTTAAGAATATCCTGGGCTATACCTACAGGAACATAGCCAGAAGGCTGATAGAAGTTATTATTTCTCCCTCTTCACCCTTTATTAGCTCACATCTAGAATACTGTGCCCCCTGCTTTGGGTTACCAGTACATAAAAGACATTGATAAACTGGAACAAGTTCAGTGCATGGCACTTAAGATGGTCAGGGGGTTCAGGCACATGCTCAAGAAGACAGAGGCAAGTTGTTTCTAGTGATGTACAGCAGGAAGATGAGCAACAAGGACCTAAGCTGAAACGAGAGATTCAGACTGGTAAGGTGGGTTGATTCTAGTCATTGACTAGGCACCCACCACCTGCTTGGTCACTATTTTGCCACCAGCAGGATGAGAGAGAGAATCAGAAGACCAGAAGCAAGAAAAGCCTGTGGATTGAGATAAAGGCAATTTAACAAGTGAAAGAAAGAGGGGAAGAAGAAGAAAATAAATAAAGCAACTATGTGATGCAAAGCAATCACTCCCCACCTCCCACAAGCATACTGATGCCCAAATATTCTCTAAGCAAAGGCTACCTTGGAAAGGGTCCCCGACGTTGTTAGTGTTGTTCTTCTGTTTTATTCCTGAGTGTCATGTTATATGGCATGGGATATAGTTTTGGTTAGTTCAGGACAGCTATCTCGGCTGAGTTCCTTCTGGCCTCCTGCCCACTCCCAGCCTGCTTACTGAGTGGGATGGAGAAGTCCTTGACTCTGTCCAAGCACATTTCAGCAAAACATCTGTGTTTTATTAATACAGTTTCAGTCAGAAATCCAGAGCACAGCGCTATACAGGCAACTATAATGAGAATTAACTCTGTCCATGGTAACAAGAGCAAGTACAACTGGACGTAAGGAATAACCTTTTTTCACTGTTAGGACAGTGATAACTTGCAATGGGTTGCCCAGAGAGATTGTGCAGTCTCTGTTCTTGGAGGTTTTTGTGACCTGACTGCATCAAGTTCTGAGCAACCTGATCTGATCTCAGAGCTAACCCAGCTTTGACGCAGGAGATTGGACTAGAGACCTCCCAAGGTTCCTTCAGTTGAGAATTTTTCTATGATTCTGTGTAAGTTTTGTTTGAAAGAGCTTGCAGATGCTTGAGGAGAACAACAGTAGGAAGAGAAATTATGTAAACGTCTCTTCTTTCCTGAATGTATGGTCAGGGGGAGGAAAGGGGAGGAAGGGAGGAAGGGTTGTGTGTTTTGTAGGGTTTTGAGAATTCATTCACAATCTCTTACATTACTAACTTTGACATGGTTGAAGCATCTTGTATCTAATTTATTCTTAGAATGAATTTCTTGTGTGTTAAAGCCCTCTATGTTTTATTTTGTCTATAAGTAGAATTTATGGATGATTTGAAAACCATTGAAAACTGCAGTTCGTAAAAGAAACTTTAAACAACTTGTTTGTATATAGCCCTCAACAGCATAGCTGTTACATGTACATGCCGCAATACTTTGACTGAATTAATGTGACGTTGCTAAAGAACAGGCCAACAATAGAGCACACTTCTGTCTGTTTCACATCTTGCAAAGTTATGAGCCCCTGTAGGTGCGACCTCAAGTATGTAAGCTGCCAAAAGTAATCACTGCTTGCTTCCCTAATCCATGTTTCATACACCACTGCTGCCCAATTAAATTGTCTGTGCTGTTTCTGCCTGAAACTCCACTGTTCTTGCCACGCTTAAGAATGAAATATATTTTAAAGCTAAATTTCTAATAAATGCTTTCTGTTACATAATATTCAGGTGTCTTGTAGTCAATAATCATATAAACAATAATACAACATGTTGGCTGCAGTAATTTGCTTTCAGTCATCAGAGATGCAAATGTCCAGCTCATGGAACTTGAGCTTTATAAATACTGTATGTATAAAACAGTGAAAATAACAGGAGTTTCCTAAATGGTATTGCAGGAGGGAATATGTAAACAGTGACTTCTTTCATGTATTTATCAGGGGCTTTTGTAACCTGTAGTTGCACTCTAGTAGTGATGCTTATAGAAGGTTCCCCAAAGACAACACTAATACAAACTAAAGCTCATTTAGAATTGGAGTGTACAATTTGAATATTCTGTTTATCAAAATCATGATAATCCCAGTGCAGCCAAAAAGGGGAAAACATGCTCATGCAAAATTCTAACTGGCACAGAAAGGGGTAGAATACTATTTATGATTTAGCTGCAACGGCCGTGAGAAAACTGCCATTGCTGCTTAGAACTGGCTTGTTTTTCCATTCTCCCTTTTGCAACCAAGAGGTTTGTTCTGCTGACCTTTCCATTTAATATTTTTCTGTCTCATTCTGACAAAATGATGCTCTTTGAATAACCTGCCTGTTATTGCAGATGCAATTAGAGAAGGAAGTTCTCTACAAAATCTGTCAGCTCTGTAAACAAGCTTCCACTGCCACCTTAAACTAAGTGGCAACATTTTGGCCGATTTAAACTCCACCAAAGGGCCTTTAAGGATTAATAACTTGTCCTTTTCCATACCTGTTAAGTCATCCCATGCGTGGGTCCTTACACTTCCTAGGTGGTATCAATGGAGGTTTACTCCTTCCCACCTCTTCTCTTCTGTCCACAGACACTAGAGGTGAAACTGAGCAGGGTTTGGTCTAAATTTACCAATAATACAATGATGGATATCAATCAATGGTGGATTGATGTTAGACCTGAAGTTGTAGGAGTCATTAAAAAATGCATGACTTGAACGTCCAGATAGCATTAGAATCAGATTCTTATCTTTTATCTTTCCTCAAAGTCCCTGGAAAATCCTAGCACAAGTTGAGAGGTATCTTTTTGGTAAGAAAGCTACAGGTAGCTTTTTGCTCGTAGCATTTGTTTGTGAAAATAATGTCTTGTCTTTAGGTACTATCAGGGCTACTATTGTAGCACATTTGCACGTTGCTGTGAAAGATCCATCCCTTCTTCTTCTGGCCTGTCATCCCTTTCTCCCAGGGCAAAAGAAGGGCATCCTTTCTGGCTATACTAAAATTTGCATATGGCATAAATTACTTTCACTCCTTAAGATCCAAATACAGCTGTGGGTTGCCACTGAACATGAGGGAATGTACTGGAAGCCATAAATATTTTGTTGTAGCAAGACTGCCATGTTCATCCACATTTCATTACATACTAAGCAACCAGGCAGTAAGGATACTCATGCTATCATCAGGATGATCCCATATCTTGCTTTGTCTAGATGCCAATTTATGATTAAAACCTTTTGTTTACCTTAACCAAGAAGCAATTTAACTAATTTAAAGTATTTAAGTAAAATATTTGACTAATGCTTTAGGTATTTCATGTTGAAGAAATTGCTATTTTTACTGTGTAGTAGTAGACAGAATGTGTTAGATCCTTGAACAAACTTATGTATTGGTTTAAATATTTTTAGGAATTGTCATATTTGTGGAATTAACAGGAGTAGGAGTAATATTGTGTAATGGGCAATCAAATCTACAGCTAATGCACAGTCAGTTGTGCAGTTAGGCTGCATAGATTTGGCTTCCAATTTAGCCATTCATGTTTTGTCTAATAGCATTGAAGTTGCACTAGCAGAGGAAGAGTTGGAATCTTTTTTTACTCTCATAAGATCTGATTCTGTAAGTTCTTAAAAATCAAAAAAGTTCTTAGTTGAACTTCACTAGAGGAAAAGTTGCATAGGTAAAGAGTCTTTTTCACAATAAGATGTTACAAAAGCTTCACCTTTCAAGAATGATGAACAGGAAGGAAAATTCTGTTATTCAAACTATAATTTGAGCACCTGATTTTTCCAGACTCCCAGGATAACTGAATTTATTTATTGGGTTGCTGACCTAGAATTGACTTAGTGCTCCTCTGAAAATAGCTCCAGATTACAGATCTCTGTATCTATCTGTGCTATCAAAGGAAAATGAAAATATTTCTGCGATTCCAGAAGTATCTGCTACGTAATACAATGGACAAACGCTGTTGAAATGCAGCCAGCCTTCCAAATCTGTAACAATTAGTCCATATTTGCACTTACTCACCCTCATCATTTAGATGGCATAACACAAAGTACTAATGAGAGCCAGACTTCGTAGACTAATGTTGCTTCAGTCTAGCAGCTGCCCTTATATTGATAAAAATATGTATACTTAAATGTTTCTGTTTCCCTAAATTCTCTCTATAGACATTGTGGTTTGTTGGTTTGAATCTAAGTTTGGAGCCTGTTGTTGTAGTTCTGATCTAAATTTTAAAATTACTGTTATTTTTACATTAACTTTCATAGTTTCCAGATAAAATTGGATTATTAAGGCTCTTACAGGATTTATAACAAAATTGACTGAAATCCTCAAAATTTTCAGCTTCATATGCCTCTAACCACACAGAAAATTAATAGTGAAATATATGCCCTAGTGCCTATTTCAAACAGACTGAAATATTAAAAAAAAAAAAGGTCAGAGTAAAATAAGGTAGTTAACATATATGAATATATTTTAAATACTGCCAACAAAAAGAAGAATGCAACTAAGACTGATAAACAGTGAAACTGATTTTCAATCTGAGTAATTGTTATTCACCATAAGAATATGGAAACATGTAAGGACACTTGAAAATACAAGGTAGTTTAGAAGATAATGGAGCAAATGTATTTTTTTTAAAAAAAAACATTCTTACAGTCTGAAACACACGAAAAATCATTTTTGTCTTTTTTTTTCAGAATTGCCTCTTCTATTGATTCTGCACAGGGACAATGCTGGTATTTTAAACAGTTGATGAAACTTAGTATTAAACATCGATATGCACATGAACACGGTGGACTAAACGCTACTGACAGAGATGGACCAGAAGCACTGCAAAATCATTTAAAGCAAACATCCACTGGCTGCCTACAGGAAAATAACCTCTTTATCATGGGTGCCACAGAAAATAAACAGGTCTTGTTGGATCCTTCTGAAAGATGGATTACTACTGACCATATTCAGGCCACATTGATTAACTCCTCCATAACTGTGCATCAAAAGGAAAATAGAGAAGATCAGAGAGTGAAGAAGAAGAGCACTGAATCTTGTATTAATTACAGTGAGGAGAGCAAAGGCAACAATAACATGTCAGTCCAAGTCATGTTGCAGCAGTCAGCGACAGTAGAATGTAATATGGAAAGAGATATTCAGCATTTTGAGAATGATAGAGAAAGGTAAGATAAATATCAGGTTGCTTTCAAATAGAGTGTACAGATAGACAATAGGAGTAAGGAGTTCTTGTTTAAAACAGAGGCACGGAATTTGTAATAACATAGTATTTTTAAGCTTATTAGACAGAAAAGTTATTTTATGGTGATACACACTAGACTTCCATATTAACTATGACCCTTAGTGGTACTCTGTCAGTTGATATATTACAACATAGATAAATATGTACTTAAAATCATTTGAAGATACTATATAGTAAGAGAATTTGAGAAAGTTTTCTTGGTCTCCTACCTTTTCCTTCTTTCTTTGCAATTAATTTATGACACCAATTCAATGACACATACAATGTTAGGGATGAAAATGCTGGATAGTTTGCAGGAATTTTGGGACACTTTAAACTGCAAACTAGCATAAGGCTTTTTTGCTACCCCATTCGTTCATTAGACATTCTAGATTCATCTGTGCAGTTTACAGTCGGTATCATTTAGAAGGCAAGAGGGAAAAGTTGCTTAAATCTACCATCCTACTCCCTTGACCTTAGGCCAGTCTCCTGCTGTTGTGATGACTGAAGAGCTAACAGCCTGCCCTGCCCTTGGTACTCCTCCAGCATGCCTTAAACTGCTTCTTAAAAGTAGATGCGGGGGTGAGGGGCTAGTTCAGCTTGTTCTGTGCCCCCAAATATTCTTCCCCATGAAACAGACTGGTTTATTACCTCTTTGGAATGCATTTGCTGCTGGTTTGCATGGTTCTGGATGTCCAATCAGGGAAAAGAGGGGCTGAAATTTTTGCCCTAAAGGTGAAAAAGTTCAGTTATGATTTCTTAAGAATTCAGTTTCAAAAATACATGTCTTGAGAACACTGTGAAGGGCAAGCATGGAAGGTGTGCCTCTTCATGCTGTTTGGACTTAAGGCAAATGGGCAGTAGTGCTTGTTGACACTAGTAATTTTTGGTAAAATTTATTATTCAGGAAGACCATTTATTACATAGGAAGCCCATTGCCTCTCAGGAATATGAAAGTAAGAGTATAGTAGTCTACTATGAAAGTTGAACGTTTAAAAAAATCTTTTTGAAATAGTTCATTTAGAGTTTTTAGTTAATGTTTTAAATTAATTCTGTAAGTCTGTTGTTGAACAGTTCTCTTCAATGAGGAATACAAGCCATTACAGGCTGGGGTTTTTTTGTTGTTGTTGTTTTGTTGTTGTTGTGGTGGTTTTCTTTTAACTCAGCTACTGCTTTTTATAGATGCAAAATTTATAAGCAAATAAAGTTTCAGGGTTTATAAGCTTAAAAAACACATCTTATAAAAAAAATCTTACTTAATCTCTGAATTGTGCTTTTTTGCTCTTTAAATAGATCCACTGCACAAGGAAATAAAATGTGTAAATAATAATAACGGAAATTTGGATGTCTTTTCTTAGACCCAGTGGTAACTGAAATGAGAATTTTGTGAAGAAAAGGATTCCAAGAGAGTAAAGTCATAAGTCAGAGCTGCCGTTTAACTTTTCAGTATAAATTAGTTGAACATATTTAGAAAACTCAGTGACTAAGCAAATCTAAATAGTCTGAAATCAGTGCTTGTTAAACGATGAGCAAATTAAGAATGCGCACAGATAACCAATGGTCAGAAGCGTAAAACTGAAGGATAAAAATAGGCAAAAGACGAAGTTGCACTTTCTCAATGCAATTGTTGTTGTCAGCACCGTTGGAGATATTTGTCTCAAGTAGTTTTCAGCATTTAGTGCTCTAGTGCATTTTTTTTAATATGGACAGTAGAGATAAGTGGACCCCTCCAATAGTTTATTCAGTCACTGTTAAACTACTGCTGCTGCTAATCCCTCCCTTGAGGAGACTCTTCCTCTCCGGTTAATATACAGAGAACAGAGCCCAGAGGTGAGTCCTCCTGGGTAACTGGATTTCCAAAACTATGTGATGTGAATGTCCTTCAGTATTTCTGATCATATGTATGTCACCTCTGGATTATAATTTCTTAGAGGTTAATGGCAGACCTTTTCATCTGTCTCAATGCATATTGCTATGTTTTATGGTTATAGTTTGGCAGCTGTGATAATTCATTTGTACTGGTGAGGCTGTGTCATTCTTAAAGGCATTTATTTCTCTGTGAGACTACATAAGGCAGCATCAATGATCCAGTCCCTTTGGCGGCAGTACCATGTCAGGAAGAAAACTGACTACACTAACACAGAGAATCATCAGTTTACAGAAGGTTGGAGACAGAAGCATGAAGCTGCCACACGAATCCAGGTTGGTTTACGGTATTCTCTCTACCTATTTCGCAAATGTAATAGGAAAAAAATGTTACTAGTTTTGTGTACTTGTCTTCTCTCTGGTTTTGTTTACAATTTAATTTGTTTCATAATTTAACATTTTTTCTTTTATTTAATCAACATAGTCTTGATGTTTCTAAAAGAGAGCCATCTTTACAAAAAAGTTTTGTAGAAGCATACAAATATCTTTTTCACCAAGCATTTCTCTAGTTTTGCCTGACTTAATCCTAATACTATGTTGAAGACATATTGTGTCCGTATTCTTACTACAGTATGTCTGTCTGTGCTATTAAACTGACAGATGCTGGGTAAGTGGTACATCATATCTGACATTTGTACAACTACTCTTCCCATCTCTTCTTTCCTACCTATTCATGTCTTCCCTTGTCTCCCCATCTCCCAAAAGCAGGATTGCCTCATCCGTACTGTCACTGGCAACAGAGCATGGCCTAGGCTTGTCCTATGGTAGATACTGAACTAACAGTTAAACCAAAGGGATTACTGTGTACAAGAATTAAAGACCACACCTGGGCTCCATTTAGTTTGCTAACCAGAGATAGTATTTACCTGTCAAGTTGCCAGGGTTTGTGGGATTTTCTACATTTTTAAGCAAATGGACCCTGTATTGATTTCAGATTTCAAGTTAACTTAAAAACATTTGATGTGATAAGTCTTCTATTAAAATGTCAAGAGTGCTAAAGCGATTTAGAAGCCTAAGTTTCTTTTTCAGACTGAAAGTCCAAGTAATTCATTAGTATCTATTCAGCAAACGGGCAATAGCAAAATGTTGAATAATGTACATACTGAGAAACAGGACAAATAACAACTATATGACAGCAGTCAGTTATCTGGGAACCTGAGCTAAAACCTGTTTCTGGAGTATATTGTATAGCTAGTATATTAACAGTTATCTCCATCAACCTATTTAACCCATTTTTGAATTTACCATATTTCTTGCCACTTATCCATATTTGGCCTCTACTATATGTTGAAGTGATCAGTTTCACTTTATGTAGCAATTAAAATGTACTTTCTTTCATTTACTTCAGACCTGTTAACTTCCAAAGTTAGTAAGAAAATGAAGTCTTTCACTATTTATCTTCTGTGCATTTTTTTTGATTTTTAGGTCTCTCTCATATCTGTCCTTATATTTACTCTTTTGTAAATAAAAGTATAGTTCATTTAGTCTCTTTTCACATTACTCTGTACTTCTTTTTGTCCCTCTCTCAACCTTTACCTCATTCTATTATAACCTTTTTTACAGAAGTGACTAGAACTGAATTCCAGGGGCAGATAGATCACAAATTTATGCAGTAAGATGGTTTTCATCTTGTTTCTTAAAAACTACTAATGTACAATTTTTCTTCTTGATTATGACTGAGCACTGACCTGATGCTTTCATAGATCTGTGTTAACAGCTGCTTTACAGTTTATCTTTCTGCGTACACCATTAGAATTGTTATTCTCCTTTGCTTCTGTAAAAATGAATTGTATTTGTTGAATGAAATATATTTGTCATTTGATCACTCAGTAATATCAGGATATTTGATCTGGATGGTTTTGAAGATCTATAGGAAAATATCAACAATTAAGTTATGAGAAAGCATTTCTAATACACTTAATTTTTATAATAATCAGGAATTGTGTGGGTAAAACAAATACTATTTATGCACTTAGACAATAATTTCCTAAAAATCAATAAATTAAACAATAAGCCAGAATAAGAGATTGACCCTTCCTATTTAGTTCCTTCACTGCAAAGCCCTTAAATGTAGACAACACTACATCTTTTTTGGACAGTGGAAATTTTTTGCATGGTGTTTTAAATCCTTAGGGTATCTTGAACTCTAATGATGTCAAACACTGATTTAGGGAAATACTGTTTTCTTGAATTTTGGTTTCTTAATTTCATCTATGTGATTTTGATCTCTGAGGTGTTTTCCTCTGTCTGATTCTAGAGCTTGGCATGTGTTCTTAACATTGTTCCTCTTTTTGTAGCACTTAATTCCTTATGTTCTCCTTTTTCTTGGATATGATTATGCCTACTGGAAATATTTTTTTTTAAATAAAGATCTTAGACAGTTAAGAAAGAGTAACTGACCTAGGTCAATTGCATGAGTTGCCTCCAAGAATTGCTACTTGTAAACTATAAGACGTTTAGTCCAAGTGTATTTTTATTCTTAGTAATTTGAAAGTTGACACTCAGTTTTTTCTTATGCAGCCTTTCCTTTCAGTTTATAATAGTCCCTGAAGGAATTGTCAAATAATTAATTAGTTGACCCAGGTTTGTAGTTGAGGGAGTTGCAGGATTCCTTTCTGCTTAGTGGTGGAGAGCCTCTTGAGTACTCAAAGCTTTAGACATATGCTGGCATTTAATTTGTCATGTAGTTTTAAATGTCACATAAAGTTCAAAAAACAGATCATTGGGCTACTAAACCAAGGCCCGAGATGTTTTATCTTCCTAATGGGATAACGTAGAGAATCTGGATTTGGGTTTGATCTATGGCTTTGTATAACATGCTTTAAATTTTTTGTTTAGGCATTTTGGAAGGGTTTTCTTTTGCGAAAGAAACTGGCCAGTGCTATTGCAGCTGTTAAAAGTGATGAAATGGAGGAGGACTACGAAGAAATAAATGTGGATGATTTCACGTTTTCTGAAGTAAGAACAGTCATTAGCATAAAAACTTCATGTAAAAAATAAATACAATTTTTTTTAGGCAAACATGTAGCTGTTGGATATAGAAGAAATTCAAAAGACTGCCAGGGCTAGAATTGACATGTAGGATGTCCAGAAATAAAGAAGCACTTGTTATATACAGGTCATTTAATTGTATTTGTCATGGATTAATTGATTCCTGTTCTTTGAGATGTTCTGGCAGTTACTGTGCTGTTAATGTCACGCTCGCCATAGAACCTGCTGTATTTCTATAGTTAAAGGAGAATCAAATAAGAAATAAGAATAAGAAAGCAGCTACGTTTGTTCTACAATTTTTAGCTTTTTAGTATCTTAGTAACAGATTATAATGGCAACAATATTTAAGTATGTATTTTATACATTTTCATGATAGAATGAGGACAATAACGTAGCTGAAAATATACACCAGGCTCCAAAGGAATTTGAGGAATAACATCACATTCAAAACTGAATTTAGTGACAACTACGTAAAAAATGAAATATCTGTGGGATCAATATTGTCATTCAGCAAGCAAGGAAAAGAATCTTTAAACCAGTTTTATTTTTTGTAGCCTCAAAAAACCACTATCTGCATGGGAAATTCTAGGCTCAGTACGTACAGTAAGGCAGCTGTTGATGACTTACCTATGCATTTGTCTGGAGCACTGCATTCTCTAATTGAACAAGTCATTGGCTTCTTTTTTGGTTGTGTTTGTTTTAGCGGTTTCAGGTAAAGCAAAGAAAACTGATTGCAACGTGGCCATTTGAGACCTAGGAGGATATGACTGAGGGTTTTTTCATCAACCCTTGTCTCTGGATGTGCTTATTCAGCTGCGGTGCCTTTGCAAGAGCCATTTGTCAATATTTCGCTGTAATTTTGCAAAGGAGATTGATGTGATAGCCCTGCAACTGGCAGGATTAGATCCTATTTAAGATCACCTTTGTATGGCTCATAGAGAGTTATAAACCCAAATATACTGTTAGTTGCAGTAGTGCAGTTCGCATTTGATCAGTCTTTGGTCTTCTGTGTATCAGCCTTCTTTTGTCACTCCTCTCCCCTTAGAAAATAGTTGGGCTTTGTATGAAATTGTTAGCAGTGACTTGATGACTTGGAGTAATTTTATTTTTTTCTTCTCCTTTTCAGCAGCTATTTTAAGATGCATTTTCAGAATTACTGTCTTACTGTAAAAGCACGCAAAATGTTTGATGCAGGAGTCCCAGGAATCACTTGGTAGACAGGAAATGTGTGTGTGTAAACATAGAGATCTGGCTTAAATTTTAGGATTTTTTTCATTTTAATTTGAAATATATATACAAAAAAGAACAGTCTCATTAGTTGATGTTCTCTGATCCCTGGCTTCTTTCTAAAATAATAAAAAACAGAAAGTTGAAGGATTTATTTCTTCACACAGGAAGGAAGTATCTGTTCATATATTAAAGAAGGAAAATATCCTGTTTTGAATTATTCAGCCAGTAGGACAGAGTCTTACATACTGTAATTCAATTGAGCCATTCTTGTTTCACTCTGTTCAACCCAAATAATCCCATGGGGTTTTTTTATGGTTGTTGTTTTTTTTTTTNNTTTTTTTTTTTTTTTTTTTTTGATTGCTAAACTGAAAACTACATGGGCATTTTTATTCCATCTGTCTGTCAGCAAGGCAGGTGCTCCTGGGGCCAGGGAGAAAAAAGAGTGTGGAAGGCAAGGAAAAAAGACCAGCTCATTTCAGAGAGACTTGCACTGTATTACCCTCAGGCATTGCCACACATTTCTTCCTTTTTTATTTTACAAATTTTTTTTTAGTTTATTAGGAAAGAAAGAAAACAAGGGTTTAGAGACCAATTCTCAGAGAAAGTGTTTAGGTTCAGATCATGACAGGAGAACCACGAACTGACATTTTAATTTGCACAGCAGGCTCAAAGGCTGAGCTGGGGACTGATGTCAAATAAGTTACTCAAGCCCTTGTCTTCTTGTGATGAAAAATGCAAGAACATATGTTTTCTGCAGAGCAGTGTATAGGATAAATTTGCAATGTATACACCCATGAAGGATATACTTTTTTCAGTGACTGAGCATTTCTGTGTTCAAGATTAATGGCTGGAACTAGAATCATACCCTACAATATTTGTCATATTTTTCATCCTCCTTTTTTTTTTTTTTTTTTTTTCAAGCACGTATCCTGTCTGTGCTGAGGAATTTGTGAGAAATATGTGGCTGAACTCTAATAGACCTACACTCTGCTCTGACTAGCTCAGACTAGCCATCCTCAGTCCTAAGTTGCCTGGTTCCATGTGTCTTTAGCTGATCCATTCTCTGCAGCTGGGTAATGCGAAATCACGTGGACTTTCTACTTCTGCATAAACAAGCAGCAGAAGCTTGGAACAGTCTATATTTCCTATTCCCTCCTTCCTGGCCTCAGTGTTTTATAGCAAAGTGCTGAAGCAGAGCCAAATAATGACACATGATATCGGTGGCTATCTGTTGGGCCTCAAACAAGTGTGTAGGGAGGAGTACATATTGCTGGGCTAAGAGATCCCATATGCCAGGGTGTGAAGGAAGAGAAAAATATCTGGACACCATTTTGTACTGCAGATTTCACTGTTGGATAGGGTGAGTGAAATGAGAGGGAAGGGCAGAAAAACCTTTCCTTATTGTAAACCAATACAAATGTACTAAATCTGGTCCAAAACTATTCTGTGGTGTAGTAATTATTTGTCAGGGGTTTGGGTTTTTTTACCAGTATAATGTAAATTTCAGTGATGATTTTATTCAGTGTTATCTAGCATTCTACAATATTGCTATTGTGCAATCACCTATTTAAACCATTTGCAAATCTCACAATGCAATAAATCATTAGGTACGAGTCTTCATTAAATTACTGTTTAATATCTTCATTACAAACTCATTGTACCCAGTGCTCTGTGGAAGGTGAAGTTGTGAAACAGCACGGGGAAAACATCTTTGCCAAAGATCTTGTGTTTTCTTCACTTATGCACATTGAGCAGTGTTATATTTTTAGTACAAGTTTGGCACTGTATCATGTGAAAAATGGATTGCATGTGACTGAGATGAGGAAGGGTCTTTATCTTGCTCACAATAGCACGAATCGTAATAATTTCACCTGAACAATTACTAGGATCTTTTTGTATTTATATCAGCTCCCGTATGTTGCCAAAGACATTCAAAGGCAATTGATGGCAGTAGTGGGGTTTTGTCTGTTATATTGTGTAATGTCAAGCGGGCTATTCCAGATGAGATGAAAGATCTGGCCAACAGATGTCTCCGAAAGTATGAGCCTGGTATTTAGTGATATTTTCATGTCTTTCATGTGGACTTTGGAGAATTCCAGCCTATATGCTCCAGAAGACTGATCTTAAGGGAACCTTTCATCAGCAGTCCATCCATGTAGAAAATGATCTACAAGGCAGAGCTCACTTTACCTCTGGTGGACAAAATCTGACAACATATTTGCTTGACACAGCTCTGAGGGTTCTGTACCATGTAACTATCAGGATTGTTATTTTCTTGATGAGAATAAGATGTGAGCCAAATGCAAAATGGCTGAATTTGCCAGTGTGGTAGAAAGCTGAACCAACTAAATATGATCCTAGTTTTAAGACAATTCTTTACTCAGAAGAGTAGCCATTGAATAAATTACTGTTTTCCTGTACTGAGTCAGCATATGGACCTGTGTCTTATTCTCAACAAGAAAAGTACCAATATTGATGGTTACATGGCACAGAAAGTAAGTACTCTATTTTTCAAAACTTCAATTATTTTTATTTCAGTTTAAATTTGGGCTATCTAATTACAATTTCTCAAAAAGAAAGCAACTTTGTAAATTGCAACCAAGCTAAAGAGAAATCCATTACAGCTTCCTTCATCAAAAGGAATAAATCTGCTACCCTGAGACAAAGTCTTGTTCTGCTTCTGAGCTCAATTATATAGAATTTTAAAATCCCAGTCTTTTTGACAGCTTTTTAAACTATTGACAAGGAGTTTCTTTCACATTTTTTTACGTATCTACACTCAGACACATAGCCATTCCTATTTTTTTCCTTGCCTTCCATGGCAGCTAGGTAGCAGTTTTTCTCCTTTCTCTTTGGGATGGAGAAAGTGTGTGTGTGTCTGTGTGTAATAAAAACTACATAATTTGTGCTAACTCTTGAGAAGTAAACACCAATGGGAACAACAAATCCTTTACATCTCCCATCTTTTAGTATTCTTATCACATGCCCAAATTAGACAAATAAACTGTGTTATGTTTTCTTTGCACATAATCCTTCATGATGTGGTTTGTCTCAGGCTGTGAGCTTCTGATTGTGGGCTTGTGACAGTGATTGCTGTTTTCTGGCTAGTGCCAGGAAATAAATGTAGCCTATAGATTAGAAGGTCCGCATAACGTTTCTTGTGTCCTGACACTCTTATGAATGTCTAGCTCTTGTAATTGCTTATAAATGTCAGATTAGAATCCAGCCTTTCTATATTGTGTACTGTGAAGAATATGACCGTTCTTATATCAAACTTCTTATACAGTGTTGTAGAAAAGCAAAAAAAAAAAAAAAATATAGGGAAAATTTCAATAGATCCATCCTCTTCTTTTAAAAAGGAGGTGAAAAAATATCTCCTAAGTAATATATTGGAAGATCAATCTTTTCAATGAATGTGTATCAACAATCTCTTGATATGCTCCTTCTTCAGCTGCTATGTTAATGAACCGCATGCCATTCTCAGTCTGTGGCATCATCAGATACATAAATTCTCTTTTCTACCTCTTTTACCAATGGCGCTTATCTACAATGCTGAAATCTGTTTTTCTCGTTATCTGATAGATATCCTTGCCTTGGAATTAGGTTGTTGCATCAATATCTGATAAAATAAACACAAACACCACTATCAGGAGTTGTGACTGTCGTTAACATTCCAGTTTCACAGCTCATGCAGAATGTGCTCGGATTGCTTTCTGGCTTTCTGCCATGAAATCTCAGTTCTTAATGCCACCTGAAACGCTTTTAATTTTTGAAGCACAAACTATATTTGTGGATTATCTCTACCTAACTCTTGATTAAATAGCCAGATTCAAATGAATATTTTCCAAAGAAAATCCCATGTATGATGCATGATACTAAAGATATCATTTGGAACTTGTATTTAGCCAAATGGTATAGTATTTTTTAAATGATATTTAGCTTACATGGCATATCATATTATAGCAGTCATTAGTTATACTTCCCATTCGTATTTCTCTAAAGACAAAGTAAAGCATCAGAATTGAATGAACAGACCAAGGAATAAAAAAAAAATATATAAAAGTGAAAAAAGTCTCAGTTCAGTGGAGTTTTAGACTCATTGGTGTAGCCTGAAAGGAAAATAATCCTAAACCAAATGCATCATTGTAAATTGAAGTAGTAACAGAGCCATCAGTTCTTCTCAGTTAGTACATTTGCATTTGGAGTCTCTTGAAAGCTGAGCTAAGGATTCCAAACAACTGAATATAACTTCCCTAACTTATTTAGTTTCTGTGTCATGTTAAATTTGACATTTAGTGTAGGTATAGATAATGTTTAAAAGATCTAGTTAAATGTATGGTATGTGCACACATGCACATAGATTGTTTTCCATTGAAAAAGAATTTTTTAGTAATGCCTATTTAAAAATTTCAGGAGCTTTCCTAGCTGACTTGTCTGTGCTCTGTGAGAAGAGGTCGTTAATGCAACCAGTATTGGAATTGAGTAAAAAAGCAGTACTTTTGGAGAAATCAAAGAGGAAAGTGAGATGCCAGCTTCTGTTCCCCTCCACGCTTAAATCCATACTTCTCTCATTGCCTGAAGATTGAAGTCCCTTTAGTTCAGAACATGGCAGATGTTACCCAACCACAGCACAGCTTAACTCACCTGAACATATTCAAGTCCCAGAGAACACATGGAATGCATCCAAGGGACTGAACAATCTGCCTGATGTCAGTTTGAGGTCACTCTCTATCATCTTTGAAAGGTCATGACAACTGGGGGAAGTTACTGCTGACTGGAAAAGAGCAGACACCAAACTCATCTTCAAGAAGGGCAATAAGAAAGATCCAGGGGACTAGAGGCCAATCAACATTATCTCAGTTGCTGGGAAGATTGTGAAGCAAATCCTCTCAGAAGCCATTTCGAAACCCATCAAAGAAGGTGATTTGGAGCAGCCAGCATGGGCTTACCAAGGGCTGATCAGCTTCATTGCTGTCTGTCGCAAGGTGACTGGCACTGTGAATAAAGAGAGTGGAGTGCACTCAGCAAGGCTGTCTGCAATCTCTCACAGACTTGTTCTCAAAGTTTGTTGAGGTATGGGCTGGACAAGTAGACCATAAGGCAAATTGACTGGACTGCCATGCTTGAATAGTTGTGTTCTGTGGTGCAAAATCCAACTTGTGGTTAGTAATTAATGGTGCCCATCGTGGATGGTATGGAGACCAAAATAATTGATATTTTAATTGCCAATCGCTATGATGGAACAGAGTGCAATGTCAGCAAGTGTGCAGATGATACCAAATTGGAGGCAGTGATTGCTATCCTGGAGGACCAGGGTGTTCTTTAGAGCAGCCTGCATAGACAAAAGAAATAGGCTGATCTCAGTCTTGTAATGCTCAACAAGAGCAAGTGCAAAGTCTGATATATGAGTTAGAGTCACTCCATACAAAACTGTTGACTAGGGACTAACTGTCTAGGAAGCAGCACAATAGAACAGGGTTCTAATGAACTTTCTTTACTACACTATTCTTGAGCTTCTAGTAGTGGAAACAGAAGCGGAAAAAACCAAAACCATACCCTATAACACAATCTGAATTTAGATAAAAACTGTATAACCTTATGCCCAATTTGTCCTTGAATGGAGAGGGCTAAGGAATCCTAAATGCTAAATACTGTTGAAACCATCTCCTGGTCCTCAGTCTAGTCATTTTATTTATATGGAAAATACTTTAAAAATTTATGTTGATACGGAAATAGCAGTAACTATCGATCACTTCACAAACCTGAGTTCACAACAGGAAAACACCCCAAAGAATCAGCTCCTGAAGCTCTTGAATTTACTAGAGAGTCACAGCACAGGTCCCAAAAGATTTAAGGTATTGAGACTACACTTAGGCATCAACAAATTTAAACTTGCAGTTTCATTTTTGCATAATCTATTTCAAATAGATGAGTTAGTGCTAGGAACATAAAAGGAGTACATTGTAAGTGAGGCTGAGAGATGATTAAGACATACCTGCTTTAGAATTAAACATTTGTAGTGTAATTAAAGATTTGTTATCATTGGTTTCAGAAAATATATGCTTACAGCTTAGTCCTTCTTTGCTGTTTATCCTCCAAATCCTTTTTCCTCTCTTATTTCTAAAATAGGAACTTTTAAACAAAAGGAAGTTATCTTGAAATTGAAGCAGCTTTTTCATGTGACGTGAACTTTGAAACATATTAGAAGTTAGACGGCTGTAAACTTGAGTCTCTATTTGTTACGTGGGCTTCTGCCTGACTTCCCTTCCTTAGATGAACTGCAAGCTGAAGTACAGCTTTCTTTTCTATTGTGTTTTTGGTGTTCATTCCCCAGACTTGACAAAACCTTTTGGATTTTCTTCCTTTGAAATAATGTATTATTTGAATCTACAGTATTTAAGGGGTGGAGGTGAGGTGTCCCTTGGTGGGTTTTTTTTGCTGGGTTTTGTAACTCATTGCCCCTGAAAGTTTTTTTTATTCCTTTTTATAGAGGCAGAAGAACTTGGAAAAAGGCTTACAGGGACAGCTAAAGTTTGTGTAGCGTGGCAGTCAGAGAAGGGAAGACCTGAAGTTTCCTGTAATTTTAGTGGGAAAAGACTGCATCTGGGTTCTTAGAGCCATTTTGGGGGGTGTCCTGAAGGAGCCAGGAGCCTGATATTTATTGAGGTGGTTGGTTATACTTATCAAACGATTTTTGAAGCATACGTTTCAGATGCTTACTTGAACCATGTCTAACCTCTGAAGCTGAGGTTTACACATTTGTATTTTTTTATTCCTGTATTCAAAAGAAAAGATGTAGGACGCAGAACTCCCTTTGAACACTGACAGGCTTAAGATAAAAATGCATTTCTAGAAAAGTTTGGGTCATGTAGGTCATGAATGACTGACATGATGAAGAGTTAATTATGCATCTATACATTCACCCTATTTTGTGAACAAAAACTTTTAGGATCTCTGAAATTTTCATTATTCATTTACTTTTCTGTGTTCTGAAATAATTTATTTCCGTAACTTTAATCATATGTATTTAAGAGAAATCAGATAGGTACATATATTAAATATAAATATATATGTGTGTATTAGAATTTTAGAGAACAGTTAGTTTTCTGAGCTTACTAAACAGCTTGAAAAAATGACAATTAGAAAAGACATTCATCAGCAAAATTTTCTGGAATTATTTTCTTAACAGAACATTCTGATTTTTCCAGTAATTCTCAATATGTCCTTCTTATAAATGGACAACTACACAACTAAGCTTGTCTTCTAATTTTCCTACAAGAATGTACTCTAATAATTAACCAGCTTTTGTAAGTCTATAAAAACCTCTTGAGGTCAATTAATCATTGCAATGGTCCTTTGGAATCCATATGATGATACTTGCTACTTTTTTTTTGGCTTGAAACATTGTTTGGTTTTAGCAGTCATAAGAATGCAGCCATGCCAAGCTTTCTTTCCTAGTTCTTTTCTCTTGTATAAAGGCAGGGTCGAAAAAGAAGCATTGCCAAAGGTTAAAATAACCTTTATTAGGGTGCTAACCTATTTATCTTCACCACATAAAATATGTGAAAAAGCATGAAAGACAAACCCATAAAAAAAGATTATTTTTCCTACTGCTTCCAGTTCAGAGATGCATTTTCTATAAAATATATATACACTGAACTGCCTAATTAAATAGAAGTCTATACGCATTTTTTAATAAAATTTGTTCAAAACGATATATTTACATGTAGTTCTAAAATAGCAGAACTTAATCTGAATTTTTTGTGGTATTGGAAATAATAGATGATCAAATGAAGGATGTTCATATTTGAGACTATCTTAGCTTTGGAAGTTTTTTAGAAAGTCTGTACCTGAATTGATATTCAATTCCTAACAATGAATTAAGCTTTACATGTGAGTTTGAGTTTCTCAGAAAAACTACTCCATAGAGTAATCTGATTCCTAAAAAGACTGGATGAAAGAAAAGGCTAAATACATGAAAATATTCAGATCTTCAATTTCAAAGGAAGTTTTCCATCACAGTCTATCAACAATATATAGACTAGCTAAGAAAAGTGTTGTGGTCCTTCTGTATCAGCTGTAAGAGCTAAAAATTTGTGATTTCTTAAGAAGTTTGTCAAAGCTTACTTATGTTTTTAGAGAAGAAATTTCTAGCAAAGAACACTGAGACCTTCGCAGAGATGAAGTTTAGTTTAAGAAAAAATAAAAGACCTTGTCCTGGAGTAGCATTATATTTGTATGAAATGCCCCACAGAGTGAAATATGTTTGCCAGGAATCAAGAGAGAAAGTTACAGCTTTCTGCCAGATGAAAGGCAGTACAGTATGACTGGCTGCGGTATGTCCTTTTCTGTTTTGAGTAACCACAGGGTTAAACTTCAGCATATGATCCTTCTGCCTGACCGTTCCCCCTCCCAGTCTGAGCCATTATTTAACCTACAGGATGTCTAACACTAGGAAAAGCAGTTCTTCATGTGACGTGTATTGCCCAAAATGAAATTTTGTCCGTTCATTTGAAATAGTTGTAGAATGCTCTTGAACGTTCTGCATTGGATTAAAGTACTGTCTTTCACTTGTCTTTTTTTTTTTAACTTTTTGTTTTCTTTTCTTGGCAAGAACTAGACTTTAAGTGCACTATTTAAATATACTCACTAAAAGCTAGGAAAATAGGAATCAGGGACATCATCACCCTGAAGAACTTTGTTTAAATTTGTATTCTATAGAGAAAACTAAGGGAAAGATTCATTCTAGTTTTTTATTTATTTATCCTTATTATATATTATTGTTATTAAAAAGAAATTTGAATATAGACAGAGCAGATACTTTGTAAGATCTGATTGAAAAAGGGCTGTTCTGGCTGTGATTGAGACTAATGGTGTGCCTCACTGAGTGGAGCAGAAATCCACAAAAACAGGTTAGACAAAACCAGGCAGATGATCTGGAGTGAGATTTTTTTTTTAAATTATTTTTCACACTATTTTTGTGAAATTGTAATATGGAAATACTTTTTGTAATAAGAGATGTGTGTTTTTCTTTCACATTTCTACTCTTGTAATGCTCAGGAGCCAGTCATGACTCTGGGTCTGGAGTGAGTATTGGATATTGTCTTCTGCTTGTTTATATTCTGCTGGATACTTTTCCCTGTTTTATGTTAAGGAACCATATAAATTAAAGCCCTTCTTATTTATCAATAAAATGATTTTTTGGGCTAAACTATTGCTGTTGTGCAAACATGAGGACAAAAATTGAGAATGAGGACGTGAAAGAAGAAAGGAAAGAGGTATAAGGAGTTAGTTCTCCCCAATTTTCAAAAATAGTTTCATGGTTCTCTCAGATTGTGATTCATCTTGTGATTCTGAGGTTCATGGTGTTTGGAAACCTGGAGTGGCTTCAGCTCCCATGGCAGCCAATGTGTTGGCCTTTTGGAGTTAATCTGCACCACTTCAGCAGCTGTATGCTTTGAGTGATGTAAATTACCTGCGTTTTTTCTGGATTGACACAGAGATGACCTCACCAACGCACTAACTAGGTGCCTATATTTGTCATAAGACGTTAGATTACCATTTTAAGGCAAGGATTTGTTTTCGAGATATTAGGAGAAAGTCTTTAAACCACCGATTTCCAAGGTCTGAGAGAATATACCAAGGGAAGGGTTGTCCTTAACATGTCTGACTTCTTTAATCCTTTCCATACATAGAATCATAGAATGGTTAGAGTTGGAAGGGACCTTAAAGATCATCAAGTTCCAACCCGCCTGCCATGGGCAGGGACACCTCTCCCTAGAGCAGGTTGCTCAAAGCCCCATCCAACCTGCCTTAAACAGGGATGCCTGGGGCATCAATAACTTCCCTGGGCAACCTGTCCAGTGCCTCACCACCCTCACAGTAAAGAACTTCTTCCTAAGATCTAATCTAAATCTCCCCTCTTCCAATTTAAAACCATTACCCCTCGTCCTGTCACTAGACTTCCTGACANACGTCCCAGGTGTAGGACTCTGCACTTGGCTTGGTTGAACTTCATGCCATTTGCATTAGCCCACCTTTCAAGCCTGTCCAGGTCCCTCTGGATGGCATCCCTTCCCTCCAGCGTGTCAACTGCGCCACCGAGCTTGGTGTCATCAGCAAATTTGCTGAGGGTGCACTCTATCCCACTGTCCATGTCTCCAACAAAGATGTTAAATAGTACTGGTCCCAGTACTGACCCTTGTGGGACACCACTCGTCACTGGCCTCCACGTGGACATTGACCCATTAACCACAAATCTTTGACTGCTGCCATCCAGCCAGTTCCTTATCCACCGAGTGGTCCATTCATCGAGCCCATGACTCTCCAATTTGGAGACTAGGAGGTCATGCAGGACAGTGTCAAACGCTTTGCTTAAGTCCAGGTAGATGACGTCTGTTGCTTCTGAACTCTTCTGGAAATAGAATACTGATGTAGACAGATACGTGATCTGACCCAGAAAAGAGTTGTTGCTTATCAAATGCTGGACTTTCTTTTCATCCTGTGTTGTTAATACCTTCTTGCATTCTCTGCTTTTAACCATAGGACGTTTTTGGAGATTGGTTTGGTTTTGTGATCCTCCTTGATCTAAGGGAGATGAAAGGCAATATGTGATAGCATTATTCACAGTTTGGGCAGTTACTTGTAGAAATGCTTCAAAGCCGAGAGTAGGTTTTACACTGTGTTCTGAGAGACATTTTTTGTTCATGGTTTAAATATGAATCAGGGCAGCCCAAATAACGTGTATAGTCATTATAAAAGACTATGTAGCTCGAGAATGTAATCCAGAACATACAAAAGATGCCTAGAATTAGATTGTGTAAATAACATTTGCACTAAAGTGCTTGTGAAAATTGAAAATTCATTCTTAGATTTGAAACAAACACTGGAAATAAAGTATGGAAGATACGGAAGCATAAAATATATCTTCAGATGAACTGTACTAAATCACCTCTATTTGATTTACACTTATGTGTAAAGCTCTGTTATATACCTCAGTATTTAGGAAATAAATTCCTTAATTTGACTTTAGAAATAAAATTAATATAGTATGCCTATAGCTGTTTATTTAGATGATACAATCGAATGTTGTGATTTGATTTGCTTTGTAATTCATCTTCTTTTTTTTTTTTTTTTTTTTTCTTGGTAAACAGTGTCAGTAGAAATGGATCTGGTTTGTTGCCTTAGGTATTGTTAAATCTTTCATAAACTTTGTTTGTTATAGATTAGGATTGTGCTATGGGAAAGACATGGACAGAAGTTTCTTGAACTTAATGCTGTCAAAATCTCAAGGGATAAACATAATAGAAGACCATATATTTGAAAATCAATTATGTGTTTATTTTTACTGGCCAAAGCAAATGACAGTGTGGTATATTTTCATAATATGCTAGGCATTCAGAGTGCCAAATGTGCTTAATGACAAATAACATCTTTTTTTTTTTTCTGTCTTGCATATTTATAACTTTGAATCATGCTTTTATTTTTTCATTGATAGATCTTTTCAACACTTAGAACACTGAAAGACATTTTATAGGCTATGAAAGAAATAAAAACCCTGTGGAGAATATTAAATTAATAAATGGCAGACACTGGGCAAAGAAAATATTTGTGAGGAAAGTTTCAACTTAAATATTGAGAGCAAATAACTTTATTTGGGTTTTGGTGCAACTATAAAGCAAAAGGATTTGATCAGTGTACTGCTTAAGTGATTCTTGTTCCAAAAAACTGACTACAGCTTTGGAGTGTTATTTTTCATGTGTCATGATTTTATCAATTTCTGCTGTAAACCATTTAATCAGGGAGGTAAAAATTCGAATAGCTAGGATAAAGGCTTGCGCTGAAATCTGACAGTAGAGCTTGGATCATATTCACTACTAACCTAAGTACTCATGTAACTTGGACACATCATTGGACACACCAATTAAGTTGGTTGACATTTAAATTGTATGAGAAATGGAAATCTACCCTTTCCAAGCTGTATTGATTCTTTTGCAAATGGAGGAGGAAAAATACTTCGGAAATTTGCTATTTTCATGTGTTTTTAGATACCAGCAAAGTTGAGGGCACATCTTTTACAGACATTGAATTTACCTGTGACTGGATTACATGCCCACACTTAGAAAGTGAGGAAAAAACTTGTCTGAAAAGCTAGAATTATGATTTGTATAGTGTGATTTAAGAGTAAATTCAAAGAGGACATGGAGTAATAATATCTAGTTTCACCTTCAGTTTTTGGTCAGATTTCCTCCTATTTTCATAGGTACTCATTTTGACCATTCTGACTGGAGACCCCAGGCAATTGCACAATGTGAATATGTCATAACTCTGCTGAGACATGAACTTGTCAGCCTTGTATGTCAGAATTGTACCAATTTCACATCTTTAAATGATCAGTTTTGGGATTTGATTTACTACAGTCTGCTTCTGGAATAGATTTTAGCTATGACTTTTTTTTTTCCATTTTTTTTTTTTTAATGAAAATTGTTTTAACCAACCACTCAGTAGTTTTCAGCGTAAGAGTAATCACTGAGGAGGCGTAGGGTTTTGTATGTGCTGTGATGCATTCTTGTGGCATGCCCCTACAGTTATTTACATAGATTTCTTAACTTATACAACCACCTGAGAGAGGAGACGTGGTAAAAAAGGATAGTGTTGTATATTTATCATGAATTGAAACAGTAGTTTATGTGTTAAAAATGAGGGCATAGAATTTGGCTGGACTCATTAAATAAGAGAATGAAAACAAAAACATACTGTAGTAAAAGATTATGGAATTTCAGAAACAAGGAATCAAAGATATAAGAACGCATTCCTTTGAAGATATGAAAATAAAGTAAATATTTATTGAAAAATTATTTTAAAAAGCTAGGACAGAATAGTAAAAAAATACTGGTTCACAGTTATCTAATAAGTAAAAGGGCTGGTCTTAGAGTCACCAAATGATGCAACCAGTACCCGAAGCAACCTTTTCAAAATAGCTGGAATATGACCCTTTTTCCTCTAAGGATTTCAAAGGGCTTAGAAGACCTTCTTGTTCACCAATGTGTGAAGGCTGCACAATGTCCTGTTTACACAAACTACACACTAAGGTATCCAGAGTTAGAATAATTTCTCAGGGTCAGAAATCAGTGCAATCTGAAATATTCTATGAAGGGAAGAAATGTAGTCCAGTTTTATAAGTGAGACATTTTCAAAAGAATAAACCCCAGGCTCTTTGCTACTGAAGTAAGGACAGCCTGAATGACTGAGCCCTGTGTAAGTGAAGCCAAATTCTTCAGAGGTATTTACTTACTGTGTGGGAGTAATTTATTTCTCTCGCTTATCAGAATATATTGAAAGAACATGTGGTCAAACAGCTCAAGGACATATAAGTCATATACAGGTTGGATTTGAAACAAAATCTAAATTTTGTTTTTATGCAAGGAAACTGATTTCTGCCTTGAAGTGCTAGAGACACCAGTTAGCACCTAATTCCATCACCCTACTTCATTCCAAGCTGCTAGTTTAGTTTGCAGACTTTTTTTTTTCCATAAAAAACAAAAACAAAAACAAAAACCAAACAAACAAAAAAAACCCAAAAAACCCCCAAAAACCAAACAACCTGATTAATTGAAGGAATAAGTATATATATGACATGTAAGTACATATAGCATTCACAATTTTAGCCCCAAATTTCAATGAAAACTCTTCACTATGTTGAGTTCAACTCAACAAAAGCAAGTTCAACAGAATCAGGCACCTGAATCTGGATATAAAATACTCAATTAGTCAAAACCAGCAAACAAAGCTGTTCATGTTCTTCATTCCTTTAAGTACCTTAGGTCTGTATTTTTGCAGGGTTTAGTGGTCTTTTTTAATAACTTGGGTTTAAGAGCAATGTTGATATAAAATTACAAGAATCTGAGAAGGAGAGGATGCATCTTATTTTAAAAAACAAAACATAACAAAACCAAAAACCCAGGAAAAAACCCACAATGCACAAATACTATTAATTTGGTTTATTTAAAATAAAACAGTACAATACAGCATCTCCAAAGGTGTTTTAAGTGCAATTGCTCTGCAGGTGGCAGTTCTGATATATGACTTGAAAACACTTGAAACAGTATGTAAGACAATTTAGAAGAGACTTTGCAAAAGTTATCAAAACTAAACTGATTATATCAGTGCACTATTTGACTTTACTCATTCATGCAGGCTGCATTAGAGAAGGAATGGCTAGCTCTAGATTCCACCCGTTTCCCTTCAAAAACACTCCTGCTCTCAAACCAGCTGCACTGGCCAAAGGTAACATGTCAAAGAAACTTCTTACTCTTCAGTCTTTATTCATTCCTTAAGGATATGCTACTCGGGGGTGATTAATATGACAATCTATTGACTTGAAAAACACAATTACTTTTAGAAGTCTCAGACTTCCTCCTCATCTCCAGATGCAATTTTTCTTTTAGATTTTCTTTCATTTGCTTAGTTTTTTCTTTATTTTGGATTTATTTCAACACTTTACTTCACAGTAGCAGAAAAAAAAGATGATGTGCTTCATCTGTACATTTGGCAATGGATTAAAAATTACTAGTTGACACACTATTTTAAAAATACTACGATCTGCATTATATGACAACAGCTGAATGTTTTCAGAACAGCTAAAGGTCATTGAACTGTAATGTCTGCTAGTTATTTGATAAACTTTGAAGTTTTAGCTTTTTGTTTTGGTAGAGTTTTCTCTTCTTGTAATAAGCGTAGTATTATTAATGTTTTATTTCCCACAATTAAAAGAAGGGAGTCTTATAAATGTTTAATTCATTATATTTGGGGATATTAAGTATTATTAAAGTCACCTTTTTGCTCTATTTATTTAGTTGAAGGTAAGGTCCGTAATGGGCATATCACCATTAAGAACACTTTCTGTTATATTAATATACTCTGCAAACCCTGGTGCAGCTTTACATTTTAAACTCAAACTTGCAGGAATCATCAACTTCATTCTTTTTTTCTGTTACTTAGAATTATTCTAGGCCTTCATGTTCCAGTGACCATTCAAATAGTTTACCATTGTCACCACAAGATGTTTGGCAGTGTGTTAACAGACCACATTTATATTCAGCAGAAAATAACCACTTTTATAGCAGGTAAGTTAAATAATGTATTTTCTCCAGTATGTTTAGTACATTTGGACTTGACAGAAATCAGGAGGAGAACTTCAGACTCTTTTGCTTTTGGTTAATATAATATTACTGGAATTAAAATTTATTTACTTGTTAAAACTAAATATATTAAATTCAGTGGATATTTTTCATTGACTACCAGAATTAAGAATATAAAAATATATATGCATATTGTTGTTTATCTAGGTTTGTCTGTAAATCATAAAACTTGTAATTGTTAATATATATCATAACATAGATGTTGAAATAGAGATTTGTAAGACTAGATAAAGATTAAAAGGGATTTCTTACACAGCTGCATTCTTTTGGAGAGAAAGGGCTGAAATATGCTTCAAGTAATTGAAACATAAACATTTCAAATTAATGGCAGACTTTTATTACTCTCCAAGATAAAGCCTTCCTGGAGCATTAAAATAGATTTTTTGTATTGTTTCCAAGCTTCAAAAGTGTCTTTAAAAGACACAAACAACTTGCAGAATAACAAAGGCTGCAAAATAGTCACTGAGAGCCTTCCTTATTTACCCACCTTTCAGTATCGCTCTTATACTTTGTTTTCAGGTCAAGAAAAGAAGCGTCACAGCTGTCTGACTGGAAAGAAAAAAAGCCTTTTTCGTTCATGTCTGAAAAAGAAGAGAAAATTTCTGAAGAATGGTATGTTAAGCTATTTTGCTTACGTAGCGACTTCCAGGAATAGGTACAGGTTGTCTGTTGCTTGCTTTTTTTAACTTCCACCTTCCAAGAATCTCTGTTTTCTACCAAAGTAAAAATGATTGTAATTACTTTTACAAGCGTCTGCACAATCGTCTTAATAAGTTGCAATAATGTAATGTTAAGCATTGCAGCTATCTGTGCAATTCAGAAAGTTTCATGTAAAGCCTCAGAAGTTCTATACACTTGTATTCCTTTGGAAAAGTGCATTATACAATAGTAATCAGCTGATGTAACAGTATATGTGAAATGTTTAGTAAATTATTCTCTTCCCGTAGGGGTTTTAAGGATATTTCTACTGCACAGCTAATGCTGAAGAGGGCCCATAAGATGAAGCCCAAAAAATACAATAATAAAAATTTAGGTAAGTCAACAGATAAAAAATATAAAAAATAGTTCTATTAATTGAATGTTTCTATTCTTAAATCTCAAAACAGTGTTTCTCTTTTAAAAAGTTTGTTTGCACACACCATTAAACAGTGATTTGAATGAAGTTGTTGTGTGACTCAGGAAAAACAATTCAGTTTAAATCTCTTTAAAGAAATCAATTAATTCCAGTGATAAAAAATTCAGATTCTATAAAGCATTCTAGTGGACATTTAAGTTGAATATTTGAGAGCTATGGAAAACAAATTTCTTTTTGTTCATTTATATCTTTTTCTAGATGTAAAATTTATATTTCTGCATTTTGTGCTTATATTTTTCTCTCAGGAGAGTCTCAGGTTAAAATTATTGACTCATGCAGGAACTACTTATGAAAATGGCAGTTTGATAAATATGAAAATGAAATGAAATAATATTTTTTGTATATCAAACATTCACTGTTGAAATAGATAACAAGTATCCAGATTCTCTGCAATTGTCTTCTGGTTCTTCTGAGATTCTTCTTATGTCAATGAACCTTTCTTAGGTTCATCAAATGTTAGTACAGTATGCTGCTATAAATAAATAATGAAATACATGTCCCAGTTTGAGGGGAGTGCCTAAACCGTGCCAATATTAATAAAATACTGCCAGTATAAGAAATTTTTAAATGTGTAAGAGCTTGACTGACAATAGAACCTAACTTTAAATGGTCTTTAGAAAATGTAGGGGTTTTTTTAGAATTATTTTATTTGTATCACAAGGTACAGTTAATTTGTATAACTTTGCAAATATCATCCGTGTTGAAAATATTGAAATACATTTTGCTCTTGGAAAGGAAAAAAATTGTTCTACAAATAAAGTCAAGAAAAATGCTTTTCTGAGTAATTTCTGTACTTTAAATCTCATGCCTAACACTAGATATGACAGAAAAGATATGGTATATGGTAGAAAAAAAAAAAAAAAAAGATAGAGCAGCATGTAATCAACAAACTGTGCTTTATTGTTATGGAAAGTGGAAAAAAATGGCAAAGAGGTTAAAGTGATACTATTTAAGTCTTGATAGCTTCCCATGATGCCCTACTGTGTTAACTAAAAAAGCAAACAACCCAGAACAAAAAAAACCCAACAACAACAACAAAAAAACACAAATAAAAAAAAAAACCAAAAACTTCCAAAAAAACCCACGTTAGGAAATATCTGGTGTGCAGCTGAAAAATTTTACATATGTCCTATTTCGTGGCCTGTGTATAATTTTTTAATGACTAGAACTTACTAGTTTATGTCATCTTTTCTCCATATGCATTCTGGTTTATGTTAGTAGCAATTGATCCAGTCATAAAGGTCTGATTGAGCATATCAGATTTGCTATCCTACTTTTGTTGTAGTTCTAATACTTTTTTTTTAATATGTTTCTATTCCCTTTGTTCAGATTTTTCAGTATGGTATATGTGCATTGAGCTTTTCAATGTATCACTTGGAAAATCCTCCAAGTGTATGACTCGTGTTGAAAAAATTAACAAAACATTTGCACAATGTTTTTATAGGTTCAGATTTTCTCTTCTTCACACTACCTCATATAGGAATTTTTTCTCTTTCTACTACATCAAGCAAAAAATAACCTGTATATATAATTTTCTGGTACAGAGTTCTTTGGCAATCATTAAAATTATAGTCTTTTTTTTCCAGATAAACAAAATACATAATTTCCAGAACCAAGAAATACAACTGAAATTATTGCACACACAATCTTTTTTCAGTATAAAGATTATCAACCCAACTACTCTTTCTTATATAACATACTGACAATTCAGTTCCTCCTTGGTCAGTAAGGTCCAAATAGTCTAAAACTCAGCTGCTGCACTAAAAACTAATCCTGATGAAATACTCCCCATGTGAGAAGAATCTCCATATATATACAATAGTGTTTTACGTCAGCTACTTCCTCTGAAGTGGTGAGAGCAAGTCAGGGTCTTTTTGAGAGTCTGGTTGAACAGAGTGTCTTTACAGCATTTCAATTAGAATAGATATACCTTATCCTGAGGCCAGCCAGCTTCAGATCAGGAAACTGTAACCAGATCCATTAGGCTGCCAGTATCTTTCTTGGATCTCTATGTGGTACAGCTCATGCTAGAATACTTACAATTCCAGTGTAACTGGAGAGAAAGAGTTCACAAATTTAGGCCATTGCTTTAAGTTTAACCCTGCCTAACCAGGAAATTAATAAGAGACTTTTTTCCTTCTAATATTTAAAAGCAAATTGAAATTCATCTGAATAAGAAGATATCAACATTATCTTTTATTTGTTATATAGAAATTAACATTATATCACCTTCATCTCCTCTGAAATGAGCTTCATCTGTTTTGTACGTACTGAAGCTGTGTATGAAATCTTGCAGGATTTATTTTTAGTGTTATTATTTCTGTTCTTTTGAATTCCTGGGTCCACAGTGTTATAATTACAACTGTTCCCATTTCAGCTTTCTGATTTAAAATAGTTGAAGGTGTGCTAACTACAATAAAATAATTTTTTTAGTGGTACAGATTACTGTCCACTAGAAAATAAGTAGCTGGCATCCATTTAAAAGTGTGAACTATAAGGTGTAAAAAAAGTAGTTTTCCATGCTATCCATCTGAATTCAAAAGAAATGTTCTGACAAAAAGCAAAGCAACAACAACATCCGAAGGTTCTAGATATAAATAAATTATAAGGTGTTAACAAATAAGCTGATAGATTATATGGCAAGGTTTCAACATCATCCCAAACATCTTTTCTGTGCTGTTGAGCTCCTCCAGGGTAATGCTCTTATCTGTTGCCAGTAATGCTCAGGTACTGGTGGTTTTTATGGGAACAAATGTCCTGAGTATGTTCTCTGCTTCCACAAGCTGTCAAACTCCTTGGCCTTAGGCCTGAGGTTCACAAAGAAAAGGTTTTAAATCAGTGTCCATTCAGGCAATTCTGGAATTTCTCTTTAATATAGTCAGGATGTCTGCTGGGTTGGAAATTGGATTGGACAGTCACGAACATCTTTGATTCTTAAAGTTCTCAGGTGTGGGAATCTATTCTTTTTCAGTTTCCATCTAAAACATTTGTCTTCTTCTAGTGCAACAGTGATGGGATTCATTTGGTTAATTATAGAAGTCCCCATCTAAGCTAGTCATCTGCATTCCTGTATGGAAAGAAATAGCCACATTAAATGCTATTAATTTCCTCCTAAAATATAATACAAAAACAGGTTACTTGAATCTCACTGTAAAAGCACTTATAGTTCTCCATTGCTCAGGCACAAAAGCTGGAGTGAGTGGATGAAGTATGGCTAAAGTGTAGATATGTAGAAGTAACTGAGAAGTATCTTACCTCATGTGTCTGGCCACTTACCTTCTCGGTAGCGAGAAAAATATGGAAAATACTAGCAAGTGCACTAAATCCTATGGTTTATGTTACAAAGAGGAGCTTAAAATAGCATAACTTTATAACAGGGAGTGATTTCAGGCAGTGCTTATATTGTCGTAGACCAGTCCCACCAACTAATGGCCTTAAGGCCTGTTTTGCCCTAATCCACTAGAGTTATGTATGCTTGTTTATGTAGTTGAATAAAATTGTGGCCTGTATTTTAACGATACCAAATGTAGACTATGTCTGCTACAACTATTTTTACTCTACAGTAAGATAATACAAAAACTGTGGGCAAGAAACCAGAAATTTTGCAGCCAAGTAGAACTGGCATAATGTCAGAAATATTCCTGTTTGTCACGGGTGCATAAAATTCTATAGAAATTCTAATTAAAAATATAAATACAGCAGACATTAATGCACCTCACTGTGCTTAAAAATTATGACTCATAACAATCCTAGCTTCCTAAAGATGTCTTGGCACAGCAGTGCAGAACTTCTTGCTTAACTTTGAATTTTCTTGCTTCTGTGGATTTTGTACTAGCCTCTAAAAGCTAACTACTTTTTCTTTTAAGATGGCTGGAAGCCTCATTTTACTTTCAGCTTGTCTCTCCTACACTGCTGTATTACTTCTTGTTTAACCATTTCCTCTCTAAAGGGAAAGCTTTCTTGACAGTGACTGCCAGCATGAACTGGTAATTGTTGCTTCCACATAGGTAGAAAAAAAAAGGGGGGGAAAAGCAGCTAGAGCAGGCCTTGACTAGTAGAACTGAAATGCAATAATAAATATATTTTATAGAGGTACGCAAATATTTTCTAGATTACAAATTAAGACAGCAATGCAATACTAATAAAGAAACAAAAAACAACAAAAAGAAATGAAATGAAAAAAATACCCAGTCCACCCCCCTCAAAACCCACAACCCCAAACCAGATGATCTGACTATACAACATTGATTTGTTGAATTAACAACAGTCAGAATGAAAATCTGGGGGATATTATTATTCTTTGTTACACATTACATAAATGACCACTAATCTGTATTTTCTTAGTAGCAGAAAGAAAGCTACTTTTGTTGTTGTTGCATATTCCATGTGGCAATATCATCTGGGAAGTCAACCATGGTTGAATTGGAGTTCTAATTGCTGTTCAATTACAGAACAAAACATGGTCTTTCTTCCAAATTTATTTACAAATTGAATTATCTTATAGATAAGCATCTAACACTGTGCTACTTTGATTTATCAACATTTTAAAGTCGGTACAGATATTTTTATGTTTTTCTAACTACAGATATTGCACAACAAAATGAATGACAAACGCTTAATTTTTTCAGTTTCACATATTATCAAGAAGTTGTTTAGCAAATGTGGTGCCAGATCAGGCAGTAACTATTGCTTCCATATTGTTTCTATAACATTTTTTGTGTTTCTCCAACTTATCTTCTATATTTGGAATCAGCCAAGAAATGTGCATTAAATTACCTCCCTGGTTCCTAGATTGCCAGCACAGATCATCATCTAATAAGACACATTTAAATGAGCATGCCTGAATCCAGGGAGATATTTGTATGATTGTGAACTATTGGACTCTTTCACAGTTCTCTGTGTGAAATCTAAAACATTTGATTGCTTGTCATCAAAGCATACATGCAGTTCATTTCCCTAGCTCACTTAGAGACTGAAAAGCACTAGTATTATAAAGTAATCTATGTAATATTGCCTACATTTGGGACTAGATAAAGAAAAGAACTCATTTTTAATAACAAAATTGCTGTAGGCAATGGTTGAGGTAATCCAGGTAGGTAAAAATTCAAGTAGTCTGGCACTGTGTTAAATCCCTGTAGATTATTTAAATTATTTTGCAAAGACTCAAAGATAAATCTTCTGATAGAAATCTCTTAGAAGAGCAAGTCCCATCATTTCCCTCACTTCGCAGTTCATGGACCTTCGTTACTGCTGATATCTTTGTGCACAAATAAATGTTCGAAAAATCTAGGGTGGCACGTATAACTTCATGTGGCTTCACCCAAAACTCCTTGGCATAGTTTAACTCTGGACTGCTTGGAGTTGTCATAGAATTGTGTGGGAGGTTGGATTAAGGAAAGATGACATTTAGAAAACATTTTGGAACAATTTCAATAGACTCAAATAGAAAAAAAATGTGTTATTTCAGGACTTATTTTATTTTAATTAAAAAATAGTTTGGAAATCCGCAATTGCATTTTGTCTAAGAGTATTTTAAATGTTTTTGTCACTTCGTCCTTGGTCTTCTATGGAAGAAAGACACGCTTTTTGTAGCAAACATAAAGCTAGTAGAAGTTAAAAGTCTTTTTATCAACGCTGTATCATATCAACACTGTGTGCTGGATGTTGGAAAAATTGTAATTACAAAAAATTTTACTCTGTATATTTTTATCTATGTATAGTTCTCATGGCTATGTATCTTACAAGTGTAGAAAATACAACTTTATGATTTACTTTTACTTTCATACTTTACTTAAAATATTTTCATAACTTCTGTTATTTAAAATTCCACAGAGAATTTTTAAAATATAATGCATTACTATTCCAAGATATTTTTATCACAAATCTTACTATGATACATTGCCCCAAACTTTTGCTACACTGAAGAACACTAGGTTGCTACAAATTTATTTTTGAGTTTGGAAGCATGCCAAAGTAGGCCTGCTTTGTCCATCTATGCACAGTGAAGTCCATTACCACAGTGTGCTAATTCAGTTTGTGAAAAAAGACCCCATTATTAGATCATTCCAATAATGTACCTTTAAAACAAATGCATCTAATCATTATTAATGGTACCTCTTGGGTTGTTTCATTGAATTTATACTTTAGTTAGTAAAAATAGGTTAAAATTACTTTAAATCTGACATTCTCTGGGTTAATCTGGAAGGTACAATCGTTATACAAGATGAAAGGTTCTTCTAGACAATTTGAGGTAGATATCAACACTACTTTATAATTTTTTTCTGCCTTGAGGAGACATGGCCTAAATTACTTCCTTCCATATTTTTGCACAATCCCTTTGTTACTTAAGTTTGCTGCTTTGTGAGGGGTTTGCACCCTCATGAATATTCTGTCAACCAAATGCTGCTGCAGCGTGAGCTGATCAAGTGTACCATAACATTTTGACCTGTTTTGTCAATGTGTTATCTCTTGTAAGATACAGTAAGATACAGTATGTTTGTGTCATCTCCCTTGTGTCAAGAGAGCATTCTCTGAGAAGTGCAGCTCTTAGGATCCCTTTATGTTCCAGCAGTTAGACTACTGCAAATATAGAGGTCAAAACCAACTTCAGAAATTGCTGCTAAATTTCATAAGAAGTTGCCCACTGACTTAACAGAGTATTCTGATCCTCTTTTTCCATGAATAAGGAAACCAAATAAAAAAGTGTCTAATTTTGTTGCAGTATTATAGATGCTCTTTAAGCTGTTACGCATACTCTTGATAAGCATCACCAAGGTTGTGTAATAAGCTCAAAATAAAGCATCAGTCATATCTAGTAATGTGAATTTATTCTGTCTGAATTCTATTGCCTATACTCCAATTCTAATTCTAACGTCTATCTCCTTTCCATCGCCTCTGTTTTCCTGCTCTGTCTGTTCTGGCAGTGTCTCACATATTCATTTTTGCTGCACTTGCATTCTTTGTGAAAATTTAGATCTTTTCCTTCTCGTATCATCTTTCTTGCTATGTTCTATTTTTGCTTTCCCTCCTTAATTTTATTAATTTCTACCCTTTTCAGACCGTTTGTAGTCACCTTGGTAGACAAACCTTTTCTGCCTCATTGTTTCTCAGATGCTCCTGAGAGATTGTTTGTGCTATTTTTCTCTTTTAACCATGTGAAATGTATTTCTTTGATTTTTCCTTTGCCTTTCTGTTACTAATGTTGTTATGCTCAGTGTCATACTTGCAAAACCCTATGTACTTTTGTTCATCATTATATGTCCGTTGCTTTTATTTCTACATTCTTCTGAGTCTTTATTTTTTTTAAGTGACTGGTTTATTCGGCACTGTGCATAGAATTCTCACATTCTTTCTAACCCACTGTTTCCTTTAAATTCCTACTCTCCTTTTATGTCAAGCAAAGAATTCTTCCTCCATGTAAGAAATAATGCATGAAAACCAACTTTCCTGACTTGTGTGGTTTTCCATTAGTTCAGCTAATTTTAGTTCATTCATTTTAATATATTTAATTAGTTTTAATTCATTAGTTAATTGAACTTTCTTTCCCATCTAGGAACATATATTATCTAGATTTATAGACAGTTCTGTGTTCATCTTTGCTTCTTTGCAAAGTTTTGAAAGTAAAGAAACTAGTCAAGATTTCATACTGTGGCATATAAATGAGTCTATAGATATTTGGGGTATTTTTTATTTCAGTAGGGATGGGACATTGAAGGAGATTAGTTAATTATCTGCAAGTTTAGCCTCAAAAAATAGATTGCCTTCTGTTGAAACTTCTAGGTGTAAATGACTGGATTCAGACAGCTAAGTAATTCTGAACTAAATAATTTAGAAACAATGCTTGCCATATATTCTCTTAATATTTCTGCTTTAATTTCAAGATTTAAAAACAGGTTTTTAAATA
This sequence comes from Thinocorus orbignyianus, assembly GCA_013400375.1. NCBI lineage: Eukaryota > Metazoa > Chordata > Aves > Ciconiiformes > Thinocoridae > Thinocorus > Thinocorus orbignyianus. Next base: position 410,483 of record VXBW01006077.1, on the reverse strand, counting down.
TTTTCTGCAAGTATATGCTTTAGAATTTATTTTTAACTTGGAGATGAGCTAGCCAAAAGATCAACAGTGTTAAAGTCCTGCAAAATAGTGACCCTGGTTCTTAGTTGCACATGTATTTATGTTGCTTTATTTTAGAAAGTGTAATCCTTTGTGAATATAAAACCTACTTTTAAAAGTATTTTCATTTATTAAGTGGCTAAAAGGTGAAGAACTGCTTGAAGGAATGAATGAGCCAGGTCTGACCTTTGATTTTAACTTGTTCTTTTCGTCTAGACCCAGCTGTGCGCCTGGCGTTGTTCAAAAACAATGAAAATAAACATCTTCATTTGAAACCACCAAGGAAGACACAGCCTATAAATGCTGGTTACTTTGAAGGTATGAACAAGTATTTCACTTTATGTCTATGCATATAAGCATATATATCTTCTAACGTCTTTTAAGAAAGCCTCCTTGAAATGTAAAATAATATGCACAAATAGAAGGCGGCAGGAGTTTAAGGTTCTTATCTGTTTCTAGGTATCTCGAGTTACAGCAGTGAAACATTTCGGTTTCAATTTATTGAGGGGGCCAGGGGAGCTCCAAGTGATTAATTCATAATGAAATGGTGCATTATTTATTTATTTGCTATTATTAATAATAAATATTCAGCATAAAAATAATCATCATAAAAACATAAAAGTCATGGATATAAAACACAAAACAACAGAACAAAATTTTATAAATTAAATACCACTCAAATTCTTCAGTTGTCATCCTTTCTCAAGGTAGCCATTAATTCCTGATGTTTGTTAACATGTGTTTAGGAAGTTAATTTCATAAATATTCTCCAAAAAATGATCATTTAACAGAAGACAAGAAAAGAATCTTCAACATATAATTGGCTTCCAAAAGCTTTTAAACAGTGATGTAGCTCTTTTACTGTTGAAATTCATATTAAAACTCTCCGTAGTTTCAAAACAATTAGAATAAGGCCAAGTCTATTTAAATTACCCCTGTTGGAAGAAGCTGAGCATCTCCAGAGGCATGTTTTTAGACTGTTTTGGTTCCTTTTCCAACTAAATAGTGTGCTCAGAAAGTTGTCATCTCTGTCTTTTTATGCTATCTGATTTGGTCCCAATCCCATAAAGTAAAATTAAAAATAGTAATACTATATTAAAATTCACTGACCTAGGATAGAAATTAGAACCCTTTTGAGACAGGTGTGCAATCTGAGTATACCTAAACTGCAATTCAGTCAATTAACTTAGCTTAAATTAAAAGTCCAAATTTGCCTCACATTCACGAGCCTGTGCTCAAATTTGATTGGAAACAATTCTTGGTGAATTCTGAGGAGGAAAAGTGTTTGCCTTGGATCCAAGCATGAATTTGCCTAGAATACAGAGTTTGTATATGGTGTACCTGACTTAGCATTCCCAATGTCTCATCTCTGTTCCTGTGGCATATGCTTATATGCCAGAATATAAATGCCCGCAAAACACTGGATGCCCAAAGCCTACAAGCAGTATTGTGAATGTTCAAAGTCATGTCAAAGAGATAAGCTTGATCCCAAGCTCAGTACCCTGAAGTCAGTGTAGTTTCAGTTAACTTTCCTGCCACCAGTTTATCTGTTCCTGCCCAGAGACATTTCTTTTTATTTTGGAAAACTATTATATGCGTTCTAAATATTACTGAAATTACTTTTTGAATTCATGGAGAGAAAACTGATGCCTTCTCTCTTCTTTGATAGGTGATTAGCTATCAAAAGTCAGGCACTGTTGTGGCGCTCTTGTTTACCTTTCATTTCAAGGACGATTGTACTCCTTTGACCAGCTAATAAACAGGTTTTTTTTCAACAATCTTATTGGGTGCAATCTGCTGAGCCTTCAAGAAGACAAGGAATATTCTTCTGATTGACCGAAATATAAATTTTTTCTTCTACCTAAGGCTTTGCTGCTTCGGGTGATATGGCCAGAAAATACTTGGTTGTGAATTAGAACCCAGAATGTAGCAAAGATCATTTATTTTATGCAGTCAGTCAGAACTAGATGTTTCTAAATTTAGAATTTGATAACACTCTGCATGTTATCTACTATAAAGCGAAGCACCTGCATGATAATTTCACAGAGATATGTTATCGGTCATTTCTTCCCTCACTCACAGAAAAGCTTGTTTCCCATTTCCCCTCTCTCACCTTTTGACCAGTTCTTCCTCTTTTGCCTGGAATAGATTTCTTTGGGTCTGTTCTGCGATGGGAGTTCTTTCTGTAACAAGAAGGTGGAATGTTTTCACTCTGTACCCATAAATCTCGTGGACACCGTATTTTAAGTCAAGAGAGAACACAGTCCATTGCATAGTGGAAATAAACTTCCTCCATTCAAGCCCTTTTACTTTCACAGAGTGGTTGTCAGTGCTCTGGTGGAAAACTTAGCTCCAATCCATCTCCTTCATAAACCACTAAATAAATCTTAAACGAAACAAACCAAAAAATGCATTCTAAATATTCCTCCTTTATTTCTTTAAATCGGGAAATGGGGGGAGAAGTCAGAGCATCAACAGCAAGTACACATGTGTTATCTGTTAAATAACAGAATCACTACTTTTGAAAGGGGATGCCCTCGGAAGTGAAACAATTAGAACAGTTTAAGATTTTCAAACTGGAACACATCATGGTAATGAATATTTAAAAGGTAATCTAGTTAAACTGTACGACAAATGTCTTTCGTCTTCATTGTGTCTTCAGTTTCTGTTTAAAAATACAAAGACAAAAAGGAATAAAAAATTAGAGGTATGAAAATAAAGGGTGAAAAGGAATGAGCTTGATATCTGATGCTTGTGCATTTCTGAGATAAAGGCTGCGTTCTGTCATAGTTTGCCTGCTCATCTAAGTTACTGCATCATTTTGACAGTTTTGTACCATACAACAAAGTTGTGCATAACTTTTAATCCTATACCTCTAATCTGACATACATATTGTAGGAAAATACACTTTCAAAACTTGAGTGACGTCATGGTTTTTTATTAAGTTTTAGAAGAGTCATCATGCTTTACTCACTGATGTTGTAAAAATCCCCACAGGGCACCATCATTTCACGTTTGTATCACGATAGCACACAGACATTAGTCAGGGACAAACCCCTTTGTATTACACGCTTCATCAACAGCATGAGGAAATGTTATTCTGTCAAACAAGAATTTGCCATTCAAAAATACAAGCAACATGTGAAGGCACGAGCCATGGGAATGTAATTAAATGTTAGTGTATATTTGCATGTCTATATGTGTGTATGTGTCAATACATATACACACAACACGTGTGTATACACACACAGATATATATGCATATACCATGAGTACAAGTAGGTATATGAATTCAATAAGCATAACAGTTATACTTTTTTATTTGTTTATCTTGAAAGGAAAATAAATTATGAAGAATTACTCTCTGGTATAATATGTACTATCAGCACAGATTTTGTAATCCTAATGCTTTCTGTCTAGATGCTGTTCCAGTTTCTGTAAAATCAATTTAACATGGTTATTGTATAATACAGGTTCATTGCAACTATTATTTAAGAAAATAATAGTTTTGAGTTGTAATTATATATGTTGTGACATTAACTTCAGTAGTTTACAAAGTAAGCCACAGCATATGCAAGTGTAAATATGTGTTTACCGGTTCTCTTAAGATAGTAAAACCTGATCGAAAACCTGAAGACAGATGAAAGCCTGATTTGATGTACTTTCGCTTCTGATGATTTACTGGACGTTTCCTGGGATTATGTATATTGTGCTGCTTTTTTTGGTGTGATGGGGTTATGCTTCCAGTTAGTGCCAGTTAGTTGATAAACAAAATATGCCTGCTTAATGTTGTATTGAACAGTCTTGGAGGGGATTTTGCGTTTTGTAAATGGTGATGATTCAAAGATCTCAAAATTTTGGAAACATTACAAGGAGCACAGATAATTTTCATCATTTCCTATTTTGCAGCAAAGCATATTTTCAGAAAGCTTCATGACTGCTTTATGAAATTGCCTGGAGGCTATTTCAGTGATTGATTTAACATAAAATAGTCTTGACTATTTTGGATAAACTGAAGGAAGAATGTATCCTTGACTCCTTCTCTTTTCTTGGGAATTGCCAATTAGTCCTGCCTGAATGTGCATCTCTGCCAGCTGTGGGCCTGTGAGTACAGGGACTGCGATTTCATTTTTACACGGAGAAAGGATAATTACTTTTCCAACCAATGGTGTGGGTGCTCTGTCCCAGTACAGCAGCTCAACACTAAAGAAGGAACCCCAAAGCCTAGCACGTTGTTTCGCTACAAGCTTTGGGAGCAGCGTAAATCTTTTTGGGTCCCCTTTAATCCATCTACCCTCAACAATTTTAGTGGGTTATCCAACTAATTTTGGTTCAGTGGAATGGGTATCTGAATTCCAATCTGTAGAGCGAGTTAGAAGAATGCAGTAGGTCAGCTGAGAGTCCGATCAAACCATCCAAGTATTATTTTTATATGGTTCGGTTAGTTTCTCAGACTTTCATGGACTATGTTCTAATATATTATATAGATCAGGTGATTTATTGGCACATGTAATACTTTTAATTTCGGTCATATCCATAACCATCAGTGGCGCACCTACACCATGCACTTAAGAGAAGTGGAAACAGTATAACTGGACTTCACCCAGGAAGTTTTAACTATTTTTAACTATTTTAACTATATTTTTAATTATAAAAAATGCATTGCGCTACATTGTCAAGATCTGTTTACTGTAGTTCTAGTTGGCAGTACTGTATTTCCTGTCATTTTATGCTCATTGGTGACTAAAGAAAATGTAATGTGTATAATGTTAAGACAGATTTCACCAATACAAATTTGATAATGAACAGATTATGCTTTCTCAGGTGGCTTTTAATTATGGAAATATTTATTCATTTCTCTTTAAATTGTCAGTAGAAATAACATTTATTTTTCATATTGGAACAAGAGTAAGAGGTAAAATGATCTTGTGATTATGTCATATGATTGGAAGATAAATATTAAGGATCCATTTAAAGTCATCTGTTTTCCAGCTTTCTGATAGTTCACAATTGTGAAACTCCTTGTAGACTCAAGTGAAAAATCTTGCAAAACTTTCTTATAGATTATTATTACTAGTACTAATTAAAAATGTGAAATTGAGACTTTGGGATGTGGTAATTTAAGGTTACCTTGGAGTTAATTATGTCAGCTCATTAAAATATTGTTAAATAATGATCAGCATAATTTCTTAGATGTTCTGTATTATGAAATATGAATACGTTAAAGAAAAAGTAGATATGATAATTAATTTATGTTGATTCACATCATTGATGCCTTTAAATATCTGCATTAGAATTAAGAGAAGGTAGAGTCATATGCTAATATTCATCTTTTTCTGTGATTTAAATATTTTGTTGTTTGTTGTTTAAGAGTATTTAAAAAGACATCGAATTATAGCAAATGTTAGCTGTTTCTGTCTTTTAAAAATTAGCTATTTTCAATGGAAAAACAGAAATGGCATCAACCCCCAGGAAGTGCGTTGTTTGTAAACATTCATTTCTAAATTAAGTCATCTTTCATTGAGCTGTGATCTGAAAAGAATTAATAACCACATTCTAAATATGGTCTTGTAGGAATTCTACTAGCTCAATTGGCATGCTTACAGTAAAATGCAATCAGTACATATCTTCCAGGCTTTAAATTTGTATGCCACACTAGGGAAGCAGTTTCTAAACCATACAGGACTGACAAAAATGACAGAATAATGCACTTTCAGAGAATGTAAGATCTGTCCTGAAATGTGATGAAAATGCATTACAAAAACCTCCGGTGTGGAAGGGCATCTATCTTTTAAAATCAGAATTCTATGGCTTTGTTTCTTATTATTTAGTTTGAGCTCACACAACAGAACTCTCGCATAGAAATATTTTCTCATTTTAAGGAATTAATGGCTCTCCACCAGCCCTTTAACATGTAAAATGAGTAGGTTACTTGTGTCCAGTACATCCAAAAAGAGCCAGGATAAAATAAACATAAGGAGTTGGATATCTTGGAAAAAATCTGTCATGGGTTTGGGTTAATCATCTCCAGAAGAAATTCAACTTGATGCCTGAAATGTAAGACTTCTTGGAGAAAGCAGTAAAGCCTGAGGCAGTGTTGATCTGAAGGAGTGCTCTCCATGGGTCAGAGCTGCTCTGCTGGCAGAGTGCAAACCCAGTTCACAACAGCGGTACGCTGAAAAGTTGTAAAAGACTGCAGGGGCCTTACAGTGCACGCACTCAAGCTTCAGTTACATAGTTCTAGTGGCCCAGTTTCTTATTATGAAATAAAGCTAAAAAATAAAGTCTGTGCCTAATTTTCTAGCCTCCTGTCCATCAATAATACTGTAGGATTTTGCCAGTATTTGTGGAATGAAACAATCCTGAAATTCTGCTATATGTTTAAAAATAAAGACGTAAAACATCATTTACATGCATTTATGCATATTTATGCAGTGCACTTCAGTGCATATTTATAAACAATCTAGACATGGCATTTTTAGTAATACTCTTGCTTAATTCGTGAATTAAAAAAAAAAAAAAAAGAAAAAGAAAAAGAAAAAAGATTTTCTATTTGTCTGAAGTTTCCGAACAGGAGGTATTTGCCATAGGTACATGTCAACTTAATATTATGAATTCTCACTGTGGTTCCAATCTTCAGGGTTCCTGTATTCACAGCGTAAAGGTTTCTGACCACATATTTCACCTGCCTGTTTATTACCTCTTTGTTCATGTTGCCATTTTTTCGCAGACTGTTGCAATTTGTGATGGTTTATTAGTGCATCAAAATTAATTGTGGTCTCTGAGCTACAGAGAGTGTTTGATTGTTCCAACAAAATTCTAAAACTTAGATTTTATGCAATGTATACGCTATCACCTGTGCTTTCACAGCGTAGTAGTTTACCAGTCTTTAACCTAGAGGGAACCGCACATGAGAAAGATAAAAGTCTTTGTGCTAATAATTAACCAATGATGACTTCAACGGGAATGAGATTTCACCTGAAATGTCATCAGAGGTTCAAAACCAACATTTCTCATTGTTGAATAAGGTAACACAATAGTTCAGATAGTTTTATTTGCATCTTCTGAAATTCTACCTCTCTTTTTTCTCCTTTCCTTGACATTTTATGTCCCAAAGCTAGGTAGTATAGATATCTGCATCTCATCCAATGTATACCTAAATAAGTTGACTCCGCGTTCACAGCTTTTTGATACTACATAAGGCAATCATTTTGGATGAATAGACCCCTGAGTACCGAAGCATTTCAAATCCTTTTTCATTTGACCATTCAGTGACCTGATAACTATTTCCTGTCCCTAAGTAAGGTTGTGACCCAGGTCTTAGAGTGCAAAAGACAGATAATTTTAGCAACAAGTTAAATCCAAATGGATTTGGTTGGAGGGGGTAAGGGAGACTAGGTTTGGTTAAATTCCTCTACAATAAAGTGTTACAGCACTTGGATTTAGTACATCTAGTTAAAAGTAATTGTTGAATTTGTTGCCATCAGTTTGGATGCCTGGGGACTGTAGTCAATATTGGGGTGGCTTATTTATTTGTCTTGCTTTTACTGAACACTACCCAATACTCTCTTTTACACTTCAAAAAACCAATCGCTGATGAAGGTCATTAAAACTGCATTTTCAGGTATATTCCAAGCATTTTCCAAAGTGAGTATTTCAATCATACTGGTATGCAAATGATATTTTAACATAGGTCAGAGAAAGTCTATATTCTGTGTCCGTAAAGGTATCGTGAATGTTGCATGCACAAGTGTTCATCTTGCAAAATAATTTCCATTTGGTATGGAGCTATGAACAGGGAATATAATGTAGTCTTAGAAATATTTTATAACTGCAAATCTTGTTTCAGTTGGACAACATGAAACATTTTAAATCACAATTAAATAAATGTTTCCGGTAGCTATATATTTTTAAATCAATTCCTATGCATATTTTAAGTACCTTCAGAGGTGAGTTAAAGGAAGGCCTTCACCCCAGAACTTTTAATTGATTTGAAAATGTAGTTGATTACAGTTGTTCGTATAATAATTCTTTTTTTCCTCTTCTGTAATGGGAACTATGGTGTTAGAGAGAATTAATAATATTAATAAGGTCAGAGATCTACAGCATTCCAAAAAAGGCCATTTTCATGTGTTTAATATTGAACATATATTTAAGTCTTTGGTTTTTTTAAGTAATACTGTTGCTGAGATACAAAATATTTTTGGTAAAATGCAACATTTTTCAAGCCAAACATTAAAACAAGACTCTAAAATTGCAATCTAGATATTAAAAAAAATATGCTGCTGGGTACTAACTCTTGTAGCAAAGTCCTATACCTTTTAAAAGTTTCATGTAATCTATAAAATAGCCTGTATGGCAAACGTAGGTGATTTCACAAGGAATTGCAAGTAGCTCAAATATTTTAATAAAAATGTACAGTCATGCAGTGATAGCTATGCTGTGTTAATTCTCTAATGTACAACTTTCCAACTTCATAACTTTACAGTTAAATTCTTACCATATACGATACAGAAATATTTTAGCAGTTGTTTGAAATATATGGATTTATGCTGTTTTGATATGTGCACTACAGATATTTTATCTGGCTTATGTGTATAAAAAAGGTGGAAATACTGATTTTTCCAGTTTTATGGATATGTATTTTTTTAATGTATTTTTTCTCATATTCCCAAGAATGTCTACATACAGAGATATTATCTTTCAGTAAAATTTTATTTACATGACATTCTAAAATAGTTCTTCCTTTACAGATTTATTGTCAGGTTAACTATTCCAACATGATTATAATTTCATGAATTGGTACATTTGTAGAATCTTGTAAATAACCCAGTCCAGGTAGTGAGACAGAGAAATCCAGGTAGTCAGACAAAAGAAGAAATTAGTTTCACTTTCACAATCATTAAACAAGCAGACTATTAATAACCTTTTTTTTTT
>VXBW01006077.1:363728-401471 GCA_013400375.1 Thinocorus orbignyianus | reverse complement strand
TTTTTAAATGGTTTCTAAATGCAGATTAAGTATCAGGCTTACTAAGAAACTGACTGTGGAAAGTAATTTCCCTAAAACTCCAGCATACTTACTGTATTCTGAAGCAAACCTAGTAATTTTCAGTTTATGAAGACACCAGGGATATCTCTTTTTAGAGACAGAATTTAACTTTGAAAAAGGAGGAATTCAAACACTACCTTGTATTTCAAAGTTAAATTTACTGAGTATTTGCTTTAGTAGTTGATGTATATTTTGTAACTGAGAAATTAGTAGGGAATGTAGAAAGAAAGGAAGCTATGTGCTACTAAGGCAGAAAGTTCTGATTTAACCTACCAATGACCTGGCTTTGTTTGTTCAGATGACAGTTCTAAAAGTGTGCAGAGAATATTCCCTTTTAATACAGTTATTTGCCGCAAGCCGTGACCTCACTGCCTGTCAGGGAGCAGGTCTGAATTGGCCCTTTCTCTGATATCGTGACATTGCTTCTGTTGCCTCGATTGTGACCTCTGATTGCATGATACCCCTGAGAGTTCAATTTAATAAGCGTGACTCCTGACTCTTAGCCAGGTCTGCCTTCTTGGGTTTTGTCAGACTCTGCTTGTAGTCTGGTCTACATGTGCTAAAACGCTGCATAGGCTGTCATCGTACCATGTGAGTTGTGTGCACTGTATTCAAAATGCTCTTTCAAACATCTCTCATTTACTACAAATGGAAATATTTATAAAAGGTAGCTCCAATAAATTTTAAGAGTTGCTTCTTCAATGGCTGCTCAGGATTTTGGTGTTTTATACCTTTGTACAAATATTTACTATTATTTCACTATATTACTAAGCATGCAAGTTATCCATGCATCATACTAATTCCTTACTTTGAAATTTGTTTTATTTCCCCTATGAGTGTGGTATATATTTCTATGACTTTCCATCAACAGTGTTTGTTCATTCTAGAAATAGTAGGGGTAAATCCCCTTTTTTAATTCCATAATTAATACAGTTGCACAAGGAGACAGCACTGATGAGCACCCAGAGTACTGTGAGATGTATTTATTCAGGACTAGTCAGGCGAAAGCTGAAGAATCTGTTTGGAATCCAGGAAAAGGTGAGTAGAATTAAGACTTTTGGAATATCATTGGAAAACAGTTATCTTGGATTTAGTGACTATTTTGTGACATCATTGCATTCTCTTCTCCTGTTTTCCACCTCTTCTAGCCAGAATCCTGAAAGAGAGTCTGTTCAGCGACCTGCCTGTCTTGAGGAGGATGATGCTATTCAGACATTTCTCCATTTTTAGCATACCTTGATGCATTCACTGGACCAGCATGTGAAGAAATTCAAAGATTTGAAAGAGAGTTTCAAGAACTGTTGTGCAAGCTACAGACAAGTTTCTCCATTTACTTACATACATTTTTTGTATTCTCTCACCTTTTTCTAGCCTCTGTATCAGTACCTGTAAAATAGTGCTTCTAATCAATGTATTTAGCTTTTCAGGAAAGACTTGCAGAACAAAATAATGCTTTGTGCTCACTTTTGTAGCTAAATTAAAAAAAAAAAAATCTGTAAATATTACTGTTTGCTGTTTCTCTATTGCTTTATCTATTTGAAGAATTCTGCTTGCCTTTCCACTCAGATTACTTTGTGTTAAAATTGTTATATCTTATATGTAAAAGGAACTAGATCTTTCTTATGAAATAAGTTTTCTGATACAAGGCAATTAGCAGGTATTTTCTTGTTACATTCAAACTTGGTAATGAAATGTTGTTCATTTTTCTTCATGACAGTAACTGTTACAATGGAAGTAAAATCTTGGTTTGGCCAGTTAAATCATATTTAATTCATATCTCTCCAAAAATCATATTTGCTCATATACATATTTAATCATACACAAATTCCCATGTAAATTAGTAGCATTTTTTAATAACCTAATTGAGACTATAAGGTGGTAAAACTTGTAATATAGTCATCTGTTCCCTTCTTCTGAAGTAAATAGTATAAGATTAGCTATTGATGTTCCTTAACCTCAAGTGAGTTAGATTTGTTCCTTACCTAATTGGAATTTATGGGATTTCACTCCTTTTTGGATCAGATCTTAATGCTGTCTAAGTTGCTGTGCTGTTTGCAGGACCTTAGATAATTGGCTGCAAGCAAGCAGAATTAAGAATGAGTAACTGTTTTACTTGTTGTTAGGCAACAGGTAAAACAAATTGTACTTTTAAGTTAATTGGTGATGGCTGTCTTTAACGCTATTGCAAATATAAACAGAATGCACGTGAAGTAAATTTACCAATTCAGAATCATCAGGATATTTAGCTTATTCCCTCCTTTTCAAACAAATTTTATATATAAATATAGATTGATAGATACATAGAAACATATATGTAAGTCAGTGAGTTGGACAGTTTAGTAGTGAATTTAGCTTTAGTAAAAAATAGACCAACTATTTAAACACACCTACTCTAAGAATAAAATATCCACAACCAAGCTTAAAGATTAAATTTTGTTCAGTAATAGAACCTGGGGGTTTGTTTTGTTAATTTTATTATTTAAAAAAATATTAAATATAGTAAAAAAAAAAATCTATAAAAGAACAGGAGGAGTCAGGGCTAATTTATTCCATTTTCTGCTCTAATTTTTTAATTCAGTGAGGTAAATCATTCGAACCCTCTCTCCATGGATAGAAAAAAACCTATTGTAACTATTGTGCTATTGTAACTATAACGGATCCAAAATCAATATAATGAACTCAGTTCAGTTCCCCTGGGGCTGAATCCTCTTGGATATGTGTTGGTTTCTCTAAAATTATATATTCTCTTTCAGTTATTGCATTTTTCATGTGTTTACAAGCTGAAATTTTCAGTTCAATTAGTGAAGAAATCTATAAAAATACAAAGCTCTTTGAGCCATATGAATTAAGAATTAACCTGGGGCAATTTAAAGGGAGATTGTGGTTTGTTTTGTTTTTTTTTTTTACCTGTCCTTCTTTACATATGGAATTCCCTTGTTTAATAGAGCCATAAAACACTGGAATTTCATGTTGTTTATTTTCTTCCATGATGTATCAACCAATTAAGAATAACTTAATATGAAGAATTAGTATTTTATGTCTATATTTATTTATAGTCACTTGTAAGTTTAGTATTTATGGTTATTTTTAAGCTAGATATAAATATATAGGAATTGTACACGCTTGGGGATCAACTCACTTTTTAGATGTAGAATCTTAAGAAAAAGAACCATGTCTATCTGAGACTTTTTTTCCATTTAATTCAATGAGCATTAAATCAAGCCTAGTTTATACAATATTTGACATAATGACAGGCCTGATCTTCAGTGGTACCTCTGGGCTTTACTATAAAGTAGATTAAGCAGCAGCCTTGCACTTAGTCTGTGTAGACTTTTTATGTATATTTGACAACGCAGAGTAGTTCTGCTGTTATGCGTTACCACCCTGACAAAGCTGGGAATTATTGTCTCAGCACCTTCATCAAATACCAACAGGTATTGCAAGTCATCATCAGAAAGTAAGCCACAAAAATTTCACCCACATAAAATAAAAGACTTCTAAATTGAGAAAGGTATGTATACATAATAGATAGAATAGATAGCCTATTTATAGGCATTTATCACTGAACTAGGTCATGACATCAATAGAATAATTTCATTATTTCATTTTCAGTGTTACTCTGCCTTTGTAAGTACCAATCCCATATGGTACTTGTGTACATCATGTGTGCTGATGAACATAATTTCTTTAAAAACGAGTTCATATATTATTCAGATAACTGTCTAGAAACAATATTCTCAAGAGTAAACATAATAAAGACGTTTTTAATGTACATTCCCATGCTCACAAAGCTTATGAGACAATTACTAATGTAGTATGTCAGCTTTACTGACTTAATGCTGCTTCTGAGTAATGATTTTTTTTAATACTTGGCATATGCGTCTTCTTGTCACACAATGACCTCAAATCGTTATTTTGAACAAAGCTTTTGTTGGGTGTGGATTTTTTGCCTTTTTCTTGTACTTTGAAGTATTTCAGTATGGACAAAACCTACCTTAACCATTGTCACACTCAATAAAATTTATTGTATTTCTCTTTTTTTGCCCTCTTGTTAGGGGATAACATAGTATTTAGACCTCCTGCACTCTTACAAAATGTTCCTTTGTATTTGTTTTTTTGAGAATTCCTTTGGAAGATCTGATGTCTTAAATCATTTTGCTTGGTTTATTGAATTTAGAGAAAGGTATTCCTCTGGCTTGGACACCATAGGAAGCGATAATCTTTTCTTGCTTGGAAACGCCATTTCATTACTGACCAATTAAACACTTCTGTTCAAGTTCTTTATTGTTTCTGTCAGTTAATCTTAAGAATTGGAATGCACAGAAATAAAATCTATCAAAAGATTCTGTAAAAAAAAATGTTTAGGTTATAAATCTCTTCATTTTCTCCTGAGCAGTATAAAATCCATTCTTCTTTTCAGTAGAGAATGTCCATCATTAGGAGGTTTCTTAATTCCCAAAGATGATAAGAAAAACTCGAGACAGGGTGTGTACTAAGCGGATTTAGGGGATGAGACAGAAATTATGTGAGTGTAGGCAGTAAGAATAAACAAAATAGGCTCAATCTACTTCCATATTATTTATTCCTTACATTTTACTAACGGATAAATAAGCATGGAAACGTTGAATATACCATTACACTTTTTTTTACTTCTCCTTATTTTCCTTGGTTCTTCAAGGGCCTTGACTGTCCAAAGATCTCTGCATAGCTGCTGGCTATACTCCAGATTTACTTCTCAGTGGTACTGTTGATGAAATTTCCCATGCTTGGTGGCTGAAGCAGGTAGTATATAGAGAACAGAACACCTTGTTCAGGGACTCACAAAAGAATAATGTGAAAATACAGCATAGTGCTATAAGGGTTTTTTATGTATTTTCTGAACTTTTAAAAGCATAAGTAGGTCTTGAAGAGTACTGGTAGCAGGAAAGAGTAGTTTACATCAAGAAGTCATCTCTTTTTGTGCATGTGGATGGAATATCATCCCTGTAGTTTCTCCATTTCTATAGAGTTGGAATTTGGTCTTGGATTTTTCTTTGGTTTTTAATTAAGAATCAATTTAGTTTTTCATACATTGAATTTTTTCGTGTTATTTCCCAACATATACATAAACCAAGTCTGCCCTTGGGTGGCTAGGCTGATAAATATCAGTCTGTTCTTTCAAGTTTTAATGCAATTCCTGTATATTTAACTTTCAGGAACCTGGGGAAGTTCTGTGTGTGTGTATGCATGTTGTGTGTGTCTGTGTCTCGGTGTGTAGGTAGATGCTGAGATACAGTGATTTTCTTTGTATATGCTCTTCATGCTATCTGTTGACACTTGTTTTACATTTATTCCTGAGTAAAATACAATATGTATGAAAATTTCTGGCTATCCTAATAGTCATGCTGTTTATTATGCTCTCACCATGGTATTAGAGTCCAATATACTGGGGCTGAAGAGTTTGATGTTTTAATGCCTTAGTACAAACAAAAATATCTTGAACAGCTCATACATTTCAGCTGAAAGGAGACAGTGACTATCTAGCATTTAATAAATGAAAAAATTGTAGACCTGGTCACTAGAGCTTGACACTTCCATTTCTAAACTTGGAAGGTTTCAAAGAAATTAGATTCTTAACAATTGCAAATGTTTGTGCAATTTATTCTCCTGCATTTTCCTCTGCTTTTCTATGGCGAAAAATTCACACAGCATTTGTCATTCATTGAGGTTAAAATAAATAATGATAGCTATATGTTTAATTACAATGTTAGATGACTGTTGTTACATTCTGAAGAAATAAATCAATATTGCTGAATATTTACTTGATATGAAGGTGTTTGAGGAGTAGTCTACATCACTCTAATTGTAATGGTTTAAATGGTAAAAATTAACCACTTTTGTCAAATGCCAGAGTATTGTTTTGGTTTATGACTTATTTTTTTAAAGAAATAATTCTTTATTTGGTGGACAAAGGATATCTCATACAATTTATTAGAGAGTGTGGAGCTGTATTAAACCAGTGTACTACTGTTCCTTTATTTTTTCTTCCTATCCCTGACTTATTTTCAATTGACACAAGCAACCAATTCTTACGTTATTATCACTGTTAGCCCTCCACTATTCAATCCCTGTATCTTTCCTCAGATAGATCTTCAAGTTCTTATCCAAGGATGCACTGCCTGAATCAGATCAGAGCAGTCATAAATTACGAAAAAATCAAGTCGGTGGTTGCATGTGTGGCAGCTTCCTTTGCACACCTCAAGTGAAATTTCTTTAGGTTTATAGATTGACTCAGAAGGGTGTTGTGTGTCTTGGGAAATATCATTATATGAACCTTGTATTGATATGAAGGACATTATAAAAGATAAATGAGAAATTTTGCTTAATGTAAATGGAGTACAGAAAGTGGTGACGGCCCATGAAAGTTGTGAAAGTTGGATAAATTGGAAGGAACAGTGTTTAATGCTGCCTTGAAACCAGTGCCAGGAAAGTTAAGCTTACGAAGCAATTCAAAGGAAAGTGTACCATGTTGACAAGAGTAAAAGACATAGGCAATTTATTATGGAGTAGTAGTTTGCAATGTATTTGAGCCATGAGAGGATTGCAGCGAAAGAGATTTGGCAATCGGGAAATGCTGGGAAAATTTCATCGACATTATTGTACATAAATAGAGATAAACAACACTAAATGAGGTGTCTTAATAGTACACCACTGAAGATCAAGCAAGACTTAAATTTGCTTCAATGTTGGGAAAGGAATATATTGAGCATAACTGATAAGCTGGGAATAAATACTAATTACTGCTTATAAATAGTAGTGGTGGTGTACTCTACAGCAGCAGGAATGAGTAGCAAAACAGAAAAGAATGTGTGGGAAGACCCAAGTATGAAACCCTGTTTTCTTTGAATTCAGGAGCTGAAATTTGTACAGTTTCAGTGGTTTAGGAATCTCAATGAAAGGGTTCAGCTTTTACATAATCTAATAATGAGACATCAAAGAGAGAACACAGAAAGCACAGGCTGAAATGTGGTAACCACTGAAGCAGGATGAACTAAGTCGGTGAAGCTTTATTACTGATGTTAATCACCCAGAAACAGAGCACAGGGTAAAAGACAGCAAAAAAATAGAATGGAAAACAGGGAGAAAAAGGACAGCCAAAATAAAGACTATGGTTTTAACGGAGAGTGTGCAGGATACCCTGGTTTGGTGCAGGAAGAATGAGTGTGAGGGTGAGGTCAAGAACAGTCATGTGGTAGAAAGGAGATGATTACAAATGCAGACGAAGAGATTAGAGAAGTTTTGCAGATGGAATAGTAATATAGTAATATAGTAGACCTTTTTTATAGTTTCAAAAAAATATTAAATACCCAGTAAAAAGAGAAAAAGAGTACAAGTTTTAGAAAAAAAACTAATTTTTTTTTTTCCTTTCACTAATTACAGTTTTTTTAAAATGTGCTCTTGTAGGTTGATCAGCACTCCCATGTTCAAAACTCCTTGTGATGTAATTGATAATGCATTTTTAAGCATCAAGACTTTTTACATGGCATAATCTGATGTGCTATTCTTCTGAAAAACTTCTATTTCATCTTTTAGTCAGCTGTGAATTCACTCAGACACTGCTATCAATGTTTATATTTCATTCATTCAAGTCTTAGAGAAGGAAGTTGATTTAATCAAAAGCATTTTTCACTCAGATGAAAAAGTAACATCTAATATTAACTAATCTGTACAGTATAGCTATGTCACAAATGAGTTTCTGTGTTTTTAAGGTAGAAATGTATGTGTTTCACTATCTGAAAATTTCAGACCTGAGCTGTAGATAAATAAACATTATCTGGAGATACTATAATTGTAAGTGAACAGAACCTGTATCAGTTACTGGCGTGTGATGCTACCAACTGTCTGGAAGTCTTATATATATTGTTAACATGCATTCACTGGATACCTGTGAGCATGCTAAGCACCCTTCTTTTTTGAAAAAACAGTATTTTGGGTGTATAGTGATTGCTGTGTAATGCCTGGGTGTATTTGGTGACTTGTGACACAGTAGACTTCTGACAAACGTATCAAGCTTTTTGTGGAAGAGAAGAAATTAATTTCTCTTACCTTCTGCTACAAAACTCTGGATGGTTTTTTGGCTGGAGGTGAGGGGGATTGCTGTGGCGGTTTTATTATTGTTATTTTCCTGTTCATTTTCAAATTCTTCAGTTTCTTGCCTTGGTAGCAATTTTATTGCTCACATTCTTGCTTTCTGTTCTGAATGTATTACAAAGATTGTGACAGAAATAATGTCATTTTATTTGTTGACTAACATATGGAGAAAATGAGATAAAAGTTTATAGTTTAGATTTAGGATTTCAAGTCTATTTATTAATTTGTATTATAGTGTAACTTTATAGAAGGCAGGAAAAATAAAAATCCTTGCAGGACATACATAATTTTAATTTTCATTCAGAATAATATTTTTATAGAGTTCGTACATGCCTACACAGACTCACATGCAGATGCTTTCATAATATGTATTACTGATAAGTAATGTATACCAGAATACTGACAGATAAGAAAATTGTCAATGTATTAGTAGCATAGACATTAATTTTATACGCAAGCTCAGCTACTTAATTCCTATATTAAGAGCACCATTTCCAGAATACATATTGAGAAAATTAACTATGGTCACAGATTTTTTATATTAAGGAAGGAAAACTTAGAATGCTGAAGAAATTCCAAGTCCTTCTTTCACATTGTAGGTGTTAGTTTTCTTAGTCTCTTCCTTTGTTTGAGTTGTACTCTGTATGAAGCAAGTTTTGATGAGAATTGAATTGAGCAGCTCCAAGGAAGAAGACCTGGGAGTCCTGGTAGACAAGAGGGTGACCATGAGCCAGTAATGTACCCTTGTGGCCAAGAAGGCCAATGGTATCCTGGGTTGCATCAAAAAGAGTGTGACCAGAAGGTCGAGGGAGGTTACCCTGCCCCTCTACTCTGCCCTGGTGAGACCCCATCTGGACTGCTGTGTCCAGTTCTGGGCTCCTCAGTTCAAGAAGGAGCTGGAGGGGCTACAGCAGAGGACCACAAAGATGATTAGGGGCCTGTAACATCTCTCTTAGAAGAAAAGGATGAGGGACTTGGACCCTTTTAGTCTGGAGAAGTGCAGACTAGCCTATCTGTTGAATCGGGTACGTCAGCATCTTCTTTCATATACATTGAGAGAGAACTGAGTAGCTACCTAGGATTTACCACAAACGGGATCAGTGTTTTCTGGGCATAGAATCTGAAAACTAAAACACAGAATTGGAAAGGTAACCCTGAATGTGGACATTGTACAACCATCTTCTTTCGTTTTTTATGCTGGCTTGCTGTTAAGAACACTTGCCCTGTGACTGGAGAACATGGGTGTAAGGTACTCCTTAGCCAGTGGGAAACAAGTTTCAGGTACTCCTTAGCCTGGTGGCATTTGAATCTCAGGCTTCCACGTACAAAATTGTTCCCTTTGTGCAGGTTTTAGTCTTCTTTTTAAAGCTGACTTTGTCAGCTGAGTGCCTAAGATGCATCAGTCTGGAATAAAAACCTGTGAGAGGAAAACTGACTCTAGATGGAGGTTAGGACACTTCACCAGAAGTAGTTCACAGATTCTTAGCTCTTCTCCTTTAACTCATTTAATGGATTATCTAGAGAGAGTCTAATTTAAAGTACATAAGTGGCATCTATGTTTTACACCGAATATGAGTTGTGCTGTGTCAGAGCATGCCAAACAAACAAGTCTGACAGATGGAGCATGTTGTTTTTCTGGATTGCAAAGTTCAGGTTCTTATGGGTTTGCATGTTGGTTTGGGGACCTAGAAAAAAATTTGTTATTTTCCTGTAATGTTCAGTTCCAAGGACATTTCAGACTCTTCTGAACAAGTTCTCCCTACTTAGTTGCTGAGATTCTGTACGAAAATGGCAGGAGATGTCCCTGAAAACTGCATTGGATCTAGCCTAAGTGCACAATATGTGTGTAGATGATTAATTGGCAACACCTAAAAATCATTACTGTATTAATACCAAATGTAAGACTATTCCGATCTTAAATTATTAACGTGTGTGTAGTAAAAAAAAAAAAAAAAAAAAAAAAAAAAAAAAAAAAAAAAAAGAAAAAAAAAGATTGAAAGCTTAGAAGTGATAATCTAAT
Source organism: Thinocorus orbignyianus (assembly GCA_013400375.1). Classification (NCBI taxonomy): domain Eukaryota; kingdom Metazoa; phylum Chordata; class Aves; order Ciconiiformes; family Thinocoridae; genus Thinocorus; species Thinocorus orbignyianus. The sequence continues at coordinate 391,261 of VXBW01006077.1, read as the reverse complement.
GAGAGTATGATACTTTAAATACCTCTGAGATTAATTTAGTTTTTGACGGAGATGTGCCTTCTTTGATGTATTCCTTTTTTCTTTGATATTCGAAGAGTTGTCTGGGTTTAACAATTAAAGATTATAGGTCTGATCCATTTCAAAGATGCAGAATGCTTACAGCTCTTTGGTACTTCTGTGGAATTTGTGAGTGTTAGTACTTCTAGAAAATCAGGTCCAGGTTTTTAAAGAACCCAGAGCCCTAATTTAAGAAAGCTATCAAGCAAATGCATGTTAATGATACTTCTACACCAGATCCTCAAACACGATGTTCATAAGTGGAATTGAAAAGTGATAATATTGTGTTTTAATTCATAACATAGTATTTTTTCATAAGGATTAAAAAGAGATATTACTATTAAAAATGAGAATATGGATATGTTCCAAGTAAGAATATAGAATAAAGTTTTCTGCAGCATTATTAAAGAAATTATTAAACACTATCTGCCCCTTTGAGAAAAAAAAGCTGCTATTAACTCTATTATTGAACAAGAATACTCTATTTAACAGCATATATAATTTTTAAGAAAAAAACCCTATTGTATGCAATTTTATCTTTTCACTTTCTTGTTTCAAGAATGTTTTGATAATATAACGTGCCAAATAAATAAAATTTCATTAAATTAATCTGGTTGTGTTTATAACATAATTCAATCAAAAATTCAAACTGCAACTAAGGCAAAATAATTAACAATCAGTTTGGAAAAATAACTTGCCAAGTTAAAAGTATCCAATTTTTGTAAGTTTTATCATATCTTATTGTATGTGCATCTTCCTTTGACTATCATTGACACACAGACTCACACATGAACTTCTACTACTGGTTTTAAAACCCTGCTTTGATTTCCCTTTTAATGGAGGAAAAAGTAAGAAACATTTTAGTAAATGCATAAATAATACTGATCCTTTTGATAGGAAGGAGTGGACTGGTGATACTTAATTCTGTAAATACAGATAACAAAAAAAAACAAAGTAATTTTTGGGAGGAATTATTCCTCACTAGAGAGTATATGTGGAAGGTTCTTACGAAGTCATGCGGAATGTTTCTTCCTCCTGTTAAAAATTAACATCTTCATGTGAAGAAGATATCAGTGTAGTTGTAGACTAGGAAACTATACATTCTCAAAATAGAGTGCTCAGAGAGCTGTAATGCTGAAGCAGTGGCAGGGGAAACGAAATATCATAAGTGTAGAAAAGAAGAAATAGCTCTCACTTTAATCAAAGAGAGTGATGAACTCTGTAATTAGGAGTCAGTATTATATCTCACTGATTAAGCAGTTCGTTGTTTGATCTCTTTAGTCAATCCTCACAACCTCATTTGGGTAAATACAATGACTGTCTGTCCAAGCTTTTCGTTTTCTGCTTTCCTAAGGGGATAAATGAGAGTTTTTCACATGAACTGAGGATAAATTCTTCTACCTAAGTGGTAGTCTGAGAGTCACTAGGTGAGACACGTATGACCTCATATTCTTGGCCAGGACTGTGCTTAATTTTAATAGGCTAATTGTGGATTTGGCATTTTAACACCTTCAGCCCAAGGAATGGATTTGGTTTGAACAGAAGTTCTCTATACCAAGATAAATGGAGAGCACAACCAAAATACATTTGCATTTCAGACTATGAAATAAGAAGCTATGATACTTTAACAACATTCCCTTAAAGCTAAAAGGTGAAATCAACGAGCTCACTGCAAAGTCAGATAAAATGCAAGTGAGGAACTAAATTTTGCAGCTTATGCAAAGTAAATTATCATTTTTACCAAAGGATAAGTTTAAAAAATACAAGTAATGTAGCAAACCTCTACAAAGGTGAGTTGCTAAATAGGCTGCAACTTCAGTGTATGTTTTCAAAATATGGCTGGAAACTAAGTCTTAAAATAAGGAGTGTGAAGAAACCATTCACCTCAATGACAGTTCTGACATCCCGCCTCCTTTACAATTATTGATAATTAAATATTGACATAGTGGGCAAATGGACTTGATACAAAGTGAGATGACCTATGTTTGTTGCTGGTTCAAGTGCAAAAGGACAGGTATGCTCTTAAAATTTACTAAGCAACTTCTAGTGGCTGCTGAACTCGTATATCACCAAGAGAAAGAAGAATCTTTGAGAGAAAAAAAGAAACAATCAGGAAGAGGGATGATAACGTCATCTGAAATTACATTAAAAAAACAAAACAAAACAAAACAAAACAAAAAACCCCATTTTTGTCTCATAAAAGCCCTGAGCCAAAGGTGCCCAAAAAAACCCAAGCACCTATAAAATTGATGTATAAGGATAGAAAATGAAAAGTTATTCTAATCCATTAATTTCCCCATGCAACAATTATACTTCCTCTGCAGGCTCTTCCAATTCTGCCATCCTCTTTCTTACGCTTCAAGATATATCTGGTATTCACCACAGTGGTCCAAAAACCAGAAGGTTCTCCAGAGTTGTACAACTTTTTTTTTTTTATAATGTTGCTGTTTTATTCTCTGTCTTTGGGTGTCTTTTGTAATCCAAAAGTATGGAGCAATTTGTGAAAAATAGTTTCATTTATGTGTATGACTGCTTTCAAATCCAGTATCAAAAAGTACCATTAAAATGTCTTAATAAATCATATCAGAGTAATGTGTCTATTGCTGCATATAAGAGTGATATTTTTTTTTACCTCATTGATTGGTAAATAGAATTAAAACGGAATTATAAATATGCTTGAATGTGTATTTTAAAGCATAGAGATAGCACAGTAAGCAACATTCACAGATGCTATGACAAGCAATTTATCTATAATATGTATTTCCATATATATTTCAGAATAAAGGAGAATCTTATTTCCTGATAAAAACAAATTTATTCAAAAGACCAGTATTTAATCCCAGAAGATAAAATAAATCATAACAGTCTAAATTAATTTAAAAGTATTTCTGAAATATGTCTGAAGAAATTCAAGTTGGACTCTTAGCAAGAAAAGAAAGTACTTGGTTTTTTTTTCTTTTGTAAAAGGCGGTATGCTCAAAGTCTATCTGAGGAAGCTTAAAAAAAATTATATTTTAAAATAATAATGAAAGACAGGAGTATCTTTTTTCCTCCCCAGGTAAAAAAGAAGAATTTTCTCAGCTGGATACTACTTTAGATGAGAAATTCCAAAGGAGAAAAGACTTTACATACCAATGGCTTCATACACAGCTTTTGGATTATGAAGCAGCCAGTTCCAAAAATATAAAGTGGTGAGGTCATTGACTTTAAATTAGATTTTTTTTTATTTTAAATTTTTCTTGTAAAGTGAAACCTAGGTTAATAGTTCTAAAACAAACATGGTTTTGTAGCTGGCAGACAGTACATCGTATTTCCGAGTCCCAAGCATCATACCCTTTAGAATTAGTTAAGTGGTTATTGTAGAGATACTTCTTCCACAGTGATAATGAAATGATACAGTGTGGGATCTTATGATAAATGTCTACATACCTTTATGCTAACAGTGCAGTGGCTGTCGTATTGTAAACAGAATAAAATAAAGTGCTTACTCATCATATACTTTATAACTTTGTTGGTATATATTATGGTTTTATGTAATTAGATTAACTGTAACATTACCTATAATGTTAGATTTGATTAAGGAAGTAAAAAAAAAAAACACTTTTAACTAGGTAGTACGCATTTATGTTATGATTTCAAAACATAAACCAAACCTTTTACATCTTCATAGTATACTTTAGTAAATTGTTGTAAACATGTTCCTTCTATATTTAATTTTGGTTATTAAACGGGTAAAATATCAATATAGTTAAAGACAAGGTTGATCTCATTCCCTAAACTAACATGAAGACATATTGTATATTTTGGTCATAAATTCAATATAAACCATTGATATCTTAGTGAAGTCATTGGTAGACACAATGCCAGGCACCTCCAATAAAACCAAACAAGGTGTCAGTAGGCAAGCAATGGATTTAGTGTAAGCACTTTACCTTTATTTTCATCAAAAATGTATTTAATTTGTAATGCAATGGAGTACATACTGTTAGGTTTTGTATGGAAAAATATCCCACATTTCTAAATTGTATCAATGGCTGTAGGAAGTATACGCAGCACTTAATCCTTAGAAAATATTTATCTGTCAGTTGTTCCATAGAGTGAAACACTCCAAGTGTTTGTTTAAGATACCTGTTATGACTTTTAATTTGAATGAAAACACTGGAATGGGACATGTAATGGTGTTTCAAAATAGGAAGACATGGAAATTCATAAAAGAATTTTTTTTTAAAATGTTATTATGTTACCTCTACAGTTGTGTGCAGTATTTGTACTGACGTTTTTTAAGATTATGATACCATTTTTGAATGTGACAAAAGTCCCACTGATCTCCAATGGAAGATAACTGGTAGACCGTGTAGATCAGCTGTTACATTTATGTCACTGAAAACAATTTTATTCCTGCATAATGTAACAACTAATTTGGATAAAATTTATGTTACTATACGCAAAAATGAATGCATGGTTGCATTTATTGACATTTATATATTTAAATTAGTGTTCTATCATAGGAATATTGTTTATTATTATTGTTGTTAATAATGTCTTGATTTTAGTGTTAAGTACAAATATTTTAATGTTAATTATTCTGATACTTTAACATTATCAATTACTATTAATTACTCTGATACACCTTCACTACGGAATTATTTTAAGTAGCATCATTTCTACTTTACCAGAAGTTCTTCCAGGAAATGATTCTGGTATTCAGGTGTTTTAGTGAACCCAATACAGTGGCATTTATTGACATTTCTATTTTGCATTTTTCCTAGCTGTCGTTTTTTGCCTGCGTTAGATCCTGCAATATGTGACAGTAGACGAGTACAACTTGTGGTAAGAACGTTTTCCATGTGGAATTTTTCGGAATTTGGCTATGCCTTGATGGTGTTTTCAAATGCATTCTTCTTGTAAAAAGAACCGGGAGATTTTTTTTTGATTGAATATAATTCTTTAGTGTTGTCATTATTTGGCAATCAAGTCACCCATTGATGGAGATCAGAAGTAAGTATTTAAGCACAAGAAGCCACGTGTGTGCATAGGATTCTAGTTTCATAATTTAATACTGTTTTTGTTTTTTAAGATGTCAACTGCTACTCTGTGTTTTATAAAGATTCTAAATCAACCTTTTAAAAAAATGTTTTAAAAAATTACACATGGTTCAGCACCAATCAGACAAGTTTAAATGTTCTTAAATTCTGTAAATCACATACCTCAATCATTCTAATATGCCCACAGTGTCATTTATTAAAGGACAGTAAGTTGATCTAGCATTGTCCATTATTAAAAGTATTATAAAATCAGACATTCCTACAATACTCTTTTCATTATTTGTTCTTTACAGTATTTAAAACAAAATCGTGTTTTCTGAAATGGGTAGTTCTTTACTCTGACAGGAGAGGGAATATGAGCAATTTAAAAATCTGAAGATTTGCAAAATGAAAACAGTGTCAGAGATACCCAAAAGTTCTTTTGGTAGTGATCATTATTATGATGCCTACAGGCCAATTTATATAGATATGTAGATATACACGCACACATACACACTTAGTTGATATAATTATGTGGGGGTTAAAAAATGGGGCAAAAACTTTCAAACTCTACAGAATTAGTGTCTTATATTCATATATATAACATAAGATGCTGTATAAAAAGTATTTCCAAGTTAGGTGGTGTGTCATATGCTCCATTCTTTACTCTGAGCAATCCTGACCCTTTCTAACCTCTGTCTTCCATTGCTTCATCAATTTTGTAATAGGCATGTTTTGGAAATGCTTCCATAAACTCTTCTAAAATTCACTGCTGAAAATTTGATTTTAAGACTTAGATGTTACTATTTTCTTTAAGTCATATCTTGTGAAAGATTTTTCTCTGGTGTTAAGTATGTCTAATTTTAGAGACTGAAATCATGAACTGGGCGACTATTGTGATGGGGTTTCGCTGTAGCAGTGCTAATAGTTCTTTGTTAGGTAAAGTCTGAAACAGTAATTGCTCTAGTTTGAGTGAATCATAATCTAATAATGTTATCTAAATTACACATTATGTAATTATTGGTAAGCATGTGTGCACATAGGTAGATTGTATCTTATTTACAGTAAACGGTTGCGTCTACAAAATACTGCTGCAATCCCACACCAATATTATGTGGTGTGCCCACATAACTGGCAATGTTATGGGATTGTCGCAGCCTGTGCCACATAATTACATAGCTGTTCCACATGAGTGAAATGCAGAGAAAAATGCAAATAATAGAAAAAGGAATAAAATGTATCTCTAATGCAGAAAGCATTACTGTATAGGCAATTAAATAATGATGTGGTTTGTGCATATAGACAGCTGGAGAATTATGGTTTTAAAATTTATATGGTTTCTCTTAACATTTAAAGGTTGAAATGTGAAATGTGAACGTACTCCTAATGCTCTTGCACAGTAACTCAGTTAAAAGCTCTGAAATCATGACAAAATGAAGTTAACACTTAGCTGCAATCCTTATCAAAAACCAGAAGTAGTTATAGTATGCTGAAAGAAAGAGGAAAGTATACATTTAAAACCCCAGATAATTAGAAGAGGAAAGCATTCCTGGGAATTTCCAGTTGCTTATTCATATGCCATATGCTCAATCACAAATGTTCCTGGTGTGTAATAGGATCCCTAAAATGTACGTGTTACATAAGCCTGCATTCTGAAAGTACTAGATTAATATAATTTTTTAACTGATATTTGTGCACATTCCAAGAATTTAAGACATTCTTTCTCATGGATACAAAATGATAATTCAATAGTTGCATATTAACAACAAAATCTCAGCCCTTCTCATTGGGAAACAAACCCTGTGTAGTAACCTGCAGTAAATCCAAGACCTTATGCTAATCTTGATCATTTTGTTACTGCTATATAAGTGCTTAGGAAGGGATGCCAACTTACAGTTTAAACTGGGCTCTTGAAATTAATATGATTTTGCTGAATGACAAATCAGGAGAGACTTCCTGATTCATCTTTGTATGTAGTTTAACTTACATGGTTAACCACTTTACTGTGGTTAATCAGCATATCCAAATCATTAAGATATAACTTGAATTTACAAGCACTTTTTACCTGAGAAGGTTACAGAATATCTTGAAAATTTGACGTAGAATAGACAAATATTCAGATGCAGAACTGTATTCAAGGCAAAGATTCCTCTTTGTTGAATTTAATTTCTAATTAACTGGGGGGAGGAGGAGGAATAAAAAATATTTGTAGTAATAAAACTAAGAGCAAAAAGCCTGAAGAGTTAAATATGGTGATCACTACAGATGAAAGTCCAATACTGCACTCTGTGTGCAAGTGTACCAGTATCTTAAATTTCTTCCAAATTTTTGGCTCTAAGCTATAAATGTAAAAGGGAAGGTTTTAATTAACTTCAGACGACTTTCAATCAGGTTCTTTACAAACCTGAAATTAAGTTTGCTCCAGTGATTAATACAACCTTAAATATTACTGACTGTAATTGGGTGAAAACACTTATCTTTATTTGAAAGAAAATAACAACTATTTTACATCAGAGAGCTAGACATCCCTATTAAAATCTATCATATAACACTGAATATTGTCTACAAGATAATGAAGCCTCAGGTTCTATGATGACAGGAATTGGATAATAATTTTGTGGAGAGGTTAGTTGTTTAAAATACTGTGCCCTTCTGGGTCTGTGGGAATTGAAACACTTGAAAACTTCTGTTGTGTGTTGAAACAGGTTAGATGGAAATAATGATCAATTCCGTTGGGCTGAATCTCTCTGAGCACCACAATGACTGCACTATTTCTACTAAGGAAAGACTTTCTGTTTAAAGATTTTGAGCATATGGAGCTCTCACAAGCATAAAGCAATTGTAAATATTAAGGCAAAAAGTAGAAAGAGTTGGCAGCATAAAACTGTTCCTCTTTTCAAAGTTTCTTGACACTGCTATGGAAGAGAAAATAAAGTATTAATAATACAGCCTGCTACCTGTGCAAAGCAAAACTTTAAGATCATGATCATTAAAGATATAAAAGGCAAGCATCAGGAAACAAGGGGTAAACTTTCTGTGCTGACACAAAGGGTACCCAGTCGCTAAGGAAGAGCATAAAGTCTGTAGCTTTGGAGTTTTTGGTTTAAAAATGCATGAATTTTACATTAAACAGTGACTGGGTAAGGACAAAGAAATGAAACAGGTCTCCATTTCATCTGAGTTCTCTAAGTTAGACTGGACTACAAAGCCTGTCTGCATTGGTGCAACACTGCTCTTGGTACAGTGAGCTGGTTTGAACAGGAAGTCTGGAGATCGTCTCCTCCAGAATAGCCTACAACTGTATAGTAATGGCATTTTCCTGGGAAAAAGAGAGCTGCAGCCTTCAACCCCTCAAGGAAGGAATTGAGACCCAGTCTCTTGATTTCTGATTGACTGGTCTAGCTACTACAATATTATGCAAAATTTTGGTGACATTACCACTAACATAGACTTTCGTTGGTTTTTTGTTTTGCAAAATGGACACTACTCAGTTAGACACGTAGCTTCTGAAAGCATTTGGGACTTTTTAGCCCAGGTAGCGGAATGACCTTATTTGCCTTCTGGACTCCACTTCTGAAGGTCCCGAGACTTGAAAGTTTAAGTATGTCCTTATTTTCAATACTTCCATCTGATGGGCTCTGCACTGAGGATTTTGTAGATCACTCTTCTGCAGTGTCTGATTTTTCCCCATCCTTGTTACTGGCATCTAGTCAGCAGTATTGCTAGATGGCTGTATTTCATGTTGAATAGCTTTTCATTTCAAGGGAAGGGAGTTCTGGTTGAATAACATGAAGTAATTTCTGCAAAACTAACAATTGACCGTTTACAGTCTGTGGTATCTTCCAGGTCAGTATTTTTAACCTTTGCCTACATGTTCCCAAAACAAGGACCCATTGCAAAAATGCAATATTACTTTCATTTCTATTTTGCTGTATTTATGTGCAGGTAAAATGTACCTGCCAAAATGTACCACCACTGAATGTTAGAAGTTTATAATTAAGATAATATTCTTACCTAAAGTAAAATTAAAATGCTGTCTGATGGTTATGGTTAATTAGCAAAAAACTAAAGGATTAAATTACTTACTGGGCCCTTGACTGATTGAACTGGTACGTGTCCTGGATAAAACATAAATATTGCAGAAAATAATCCAATATGACAACTCTGACATTCAACTATAACTTAAATCATAGACTGGTCAGTAAATGATCTTAAGCTGTTTAAGGTTTCATCAGCCATCTGCAAGATTGATTTTCTTCAAAATTACTGTACTGAAATGTTTTCTTTTGTTGTTGCACTGACTCAGATCACAAACCACAATTTTAAGATCGGCTCTTATTTACAAAAATGCTTTGACATAGTGCATTTGTTCAGCCTAAGAAACAATAAAGGATTGTGGTATCATTTTGAAGAAGGTTGTTTGACAGACCCTGTTTGTTTATTTGGGGTAATGTGAGCTGCATTCAGAAAATGTTATATTTTGTTTCATGATTGTGTACATTCTCTCCCACTGCTTCCAGGCAAGCCCTGTAAGCAGAGAAGACATGAATTTAGACCTTGTTTCCATGGCCAGTGGAAATGCTTTGACTGAGAACAGAGAAAAAAATAAGCAGCCACGCAGACACCCGGCAAGATCTTCAAGTAAGTTATGGATATTTTTCGATATCAGTTTTAAAGATCATTTTAAAATGCTAAGTGGAACTGAGCATGCTTGGAATCCCTAATAACACATGCTACTTATCTTTCTGTTTCTTTCTTACCTAAGACCTAGGTTTTCTACAGTTCTCTTAAAAATTGTGGCATTAATATCAATAGACTTTCCTCTTGTGATTTTAACCCAGGGGAAGCTCCCTGTGGCGTATGCTAGGTCTTATGATGATCAAGTTCTTAAAAGATTTTCTTTTCTCTAAATTATAATACAGAGTGGGTTTTTTGGGTTTGGTTTGTTTTGTTTTGTTTTGTTTTTTCCCCAAAAGAGGTTTGTAAAATATATGTTTTGTTAACTGAATGTCAGAACACATATCCTTATGAAGCTACAGATTTGTCATGTTGATTACCAATTATGCTATAGTATACACATCCTACCAAAATTACTGTAGCTCAGTGGCAGGGGATCCTTTTAAAACCTTATATTTTTACCACTTTAATATCATACAAATAAACAAAAGAATCTATATGTAGAAAAAATAGAAAAATAATACTTGAAAGTCATTAAATGGTAGCATTTTAAGTTTTATGTTTTATTTTGTGTAATATAACTGAAAAAAAATTATCATGTTTCTAATAATATGACATACTGTATTTTGTCATTTATGTATGGTGTCTTTTCCAAATAAATAAAAATCCAAACCCCAAAACTGTATGTTACAGAGAATATAAGCAGTGTTAAATGACTTTGGCAAAATTATTGAAATTCCTAAAACTTTTCAAGTACTGAAGTTGCTTGAAATGCTTTATGTCAAAATAGGAATCAGGTTATTTCATACATTATATGTAATTGCTGGATTTGCGTTTTTGTTATGTTTTTATACATGCTGACTTTCCATTTTCAATGAAAAACAAATTAAAATTCAAGGAAAACATGTAAAAATAATTGATATCTCTATTTTTCTGACATACTATTTAAAGGCTTCAGAATGAAGATTTATTTATATTATATTAGTCCACCACAGGCAAAAAATAACAGCAAGTACTCACTGGATTTACATTCTCAAAATTAGATTAGATTAAATTTATCATCCTAGTCTAAGTTAATTGCATCCTTGGAGAAAGCATATGATTCTTTCTCTCTGCCTGCCATCTTAGAAAAGAATGAATCGTGTCCTAAGTTTTCCTGTTTCTCTCCATTGGCTAGTCATGAAGCCCTACCATTTAAATTAGATGAGACTTCTAACTGATGAGATCCTGAATTTAGGTCAGATAAGTCTAAGCTACTGACGTCACTGGCAAAATTATCATTATATCAAGAATAGAATATATACGTATCTTGAATAATTGAGTTAAATAGTATACAGTGCATTCATATTAATGAATTAACTGCTTTTATAACCTTCACTATACCTCCATCCAGAAAAATAAGTAAGATTAAGCTCTTTCGACAAAGATAGGCATGAAGAACTTGCCTATGTCAGAAGCTTGGGAACACTAAAGAAAAAAAAGGTGTCATTGCATATACCTTTAAAAAGAAGAGACTAGGAAAGGAGCAGGAAAGAGCACTCAACTGGCAGAATCATAAGTGTGAGAGACAGAGAGACAGTTTTCGCGTCTGGTAATAATATGTATTTTCATAAAATGCACATCTACCACAGTACAATTACATATTCATTCTCCTTTTGGTAGTCCAGGAGCTAAGGAAAAAAAGGCCTGGGTCTTACATCTTTCTATACACATTTTTGTAAGTGCATCTATATAATATTTTTCATCATGGATTTAAGAAACTAAACAGCGATGATACATAACACTGTAATTCTTATTATATACAAAACCAGACATTACTACTATCTTTGTACAATTTATATGCAGTATATAAATACCTTCATTATGTTAGTTCTCTTTGTCAAAGGCTGCTGCTTTTTAATGATCAAAAATAAATTATTAGCCCTGTGGTACCTACCCTTAATCTGAAAACATTAGAAATTTGCATTTATTTATAATGTGTTTGTTATAAAATGCTTTCCTGTTGTATTGGATCTCTTGCTTTTGCTTTCTGAAATATTTAATGAAGAAGCACAGCAACTGTTTTAGTGATTTAGGAGGTGTATTTGCTTTGAGTTGGCCTGCACGTGTATAACAGAAGAACTTAGAAAAAATTCTGTGACCTTAGAGGTGCTCCCATTTGAGTTAATTGTTAAATAAGATTCTTGCGTCATTTTTTCAGGAGAATTCAACCTCATTGATTTCACAAGTTTTAATTAATAAGTTGTTATTAAATTCACTGTGCAACATCCATGATCCTGATCGTTGCTCAGAATCCTTTTTAATTATTGGTAGGAAGTCTTCGGAAAACTGAAAGATATTAGTATATATCAGAGAGATGATTTGGAGATACTGTATATGCTTTTTCTTACCAATAATTTGTAATCCAGTAATTGTATCAGTAAATTGTTGAGATCCTCTAGGCTGAAAAGTGAGGTCTAAAAATGAAGCATAAATTCTTTCTAGCTATGTTTACTCAAAAAACCCTCAAATACGTATGATACTGAAATAAAATGCATTTTAAATACTGTGGGGACGTGACTGTACATGAATAATCATGTTTTTCTAGACACAAAACATACATTGCTTCAAAGTTATTATTCTTTAATTCAGAGGGATTTCAGAAAGGCTAAGTCAAGATTTTCAGAAGTATTTTGAGGAACTGCCTAACTTTGATGTACCCTTTGTGGATCTTGTTTTCCAAGGGTAGGTTCTTAGAATTCCTGGTGGAACAATTTTAAGGGTTTTATCACCCAAATTTACTAATTTTTTTCTGAGAAACCTGGATGGGGTAAATTATTCCTAAATTAGCTTAATTCTGTTCCTTGACAAAACCAAATGAATTAAAGAATAAAGGAAGTGCTGTGGACATTGTATATCTCAGTATGTGGAAAGCATTTGTGTACTTAAAGTATTTGATGTGGTTCCATGTTATATGTTCAAAGGGAAATTTGACTGCGCATTAAATTCACCAGTATTTAAAAAAAGGTAAAAAATATAGAGAGCTTAAAGAAAGAGTAGTAGTTGTTCAGTTAGACTAATTAGTTACCCATCTAATTTAGAGCCTTGCCTCTATTGAAGGACAGTATGTTGTGTTCTCAAACATACTAGTTTATATTCCTTCCAGAAATCATAGTTATTTCTTTATGCTCCCTGGTAACTAATTTTTCTTTTCTGTTTCTTGAGGTGTTTTTTTGAGGTTGGTTGTTTTTGGGTTTTTAGTCCATTCTTGTCTGACCACTGCTAAGATCTTAATCTCCATGCTACCTTGTACCAATAAGTTGCAAAAATAATTGTGATAGAGTGGCCTTTTGCTGATTATATTTTCTGCCTTTCAGTTTCACGTAAATTTACCTTGCTTTTGTAAAAAAGGACAGGAGAAAAAATTATTTTTCCTTGATGTGTAATTTCTCTGTCATACACACTCATGAGCCGTGATGGTTAGTGGCTTACAGTCAGAGTTATGCAAGATTCATCAGTCCTACACTCACTGGTATTTTCGTTAACTCCATAAATACTAGTGCAAATAGGTGTTTATATATATTTCTTAATCCTTTCCTGAACACTGGTAGTGTAGTCAGCACTAAAATGCAAGATGGGCATAGAGATTTTTTTTCACTAAAATTTAGGTAATTATTTTTTTATAACTAGCTAGAAAAGGTGCATTTTTTATACTAAATCCAGTTTGTGATTAGCCTGTGCCAATCATCAGCTCCATTCTATTGTCCTAATCTGATCCTGGCCAACTAATATAGGACCTTTAGATGAGTCTTTTACATATTTATATTGCCTACCTATCATCATAATTTTGTGGTTTTCTTTTCTCTGCAAATCTTAAACTTTATCTTCATTGTACTTCTTGTGTTGTGAACTGCAATCTTTTGACAGAGATTTGAAAGTACCAGAATTTGTAAGAGGAATGCAATGGGAGCTGTGCTTCATATTGTTAAGATGCTGACCAGAATTCTTAATTCTGCTTTTTCCTGAATTCTAGACTCTTGGGGAGCCTCTGATACCAGTAAAACACTGCTTTCTGGGGAGAAAAAAAAAAAAAACAAAACAACAAAAAGACCTGAATTTTGCCACCCCAAGTTCAAAAAATGTCCCACAAATACTATCTCCACTAAAAAACATATATCAATTTCATCTTTCAAATTTACCATTCTATTTGTCAGTGAAATTAAATTAATTAAGTTTAATAATGCCTTTCACACAGTGGAAAGACTTCAAGATCAAATTAAAAAACAAAATACAGTAACTTTTTTCACTTTCCATTTTATATCTTTCAGTTCTTGTTTTGACTTGGGACAAAATGCTCACCTTCATTTTTTTGCTTTCCTTTCTTTTGATAATGAGAGTTGGTATAAAGTCCTCAAGTTTGTTTAAAGAAGTGTATGGTACAGCTTTACTTCTTAAAAAAAATCCTGCTTTCCTACTCCTTTCTCCTCAGCATTAGCATTGTCTATACATTCTAGTTCCATAGCTGCTGTCTTTCATTTAGGATTTGTAAACTCCCTGTGCACAGTAAACATCTCATTTTTAAGCTCTCTCTTCATGCTTTTACTCGTATTTTACTGAGGGATTTCTGGTGGTCTTTTTTTCTTTACTTCTCCCCCCCCACTCCTCGTTTTTGGGGGTTTTTTGTGGTTTTTGGTTTTGGTTTTTTTTTCTGCTTGTGCAGTCTGAGTTAGAGGTTTACCATGTTATAGCATGTTCTAGAAACTGAGTAAGAAACCTCTTAGAAACATGGGACCAAATATAGAGGTACTTATTAAGTAGTTCTTTCAATTTCTCAGCAATTACCTGCTTAGTAGACTTCCTAGAAGAAAAGTAATTTTTTTTTTTTTACTTCCTAGAAGTAAAATTTATGCTTTCTCCTTAGAAATGTGTAGAAATTATGTAATTTATAGAGAATATTTTCAGTACAAATTGCATATTATTGTCAGCAAAACACTGTACCCAATTTATCTTAGAAATGACAACTGCTGCCAAAATTTTAGGAATAAAGCTGTCTCTTCTTTAAGTCACAATCTGGTTATATGACCATGTGAATGTTAGTGGACAAACATTTTGTGCAATTAAAGATAGTGGCGTGATTCCATACTATTAATATTTTTGTGCTCAGAAAACGAAGGCATAAAATGGATGAGAAAGTTATGATGAAATTAAAATTTACCAGGCTTTGATATCTAGTAGAAAAACACGAATATTGTTTTGAACATTTTTTAAACATATTTTCCTCACCCAGTTACCTCTGTACGTCCTACCAGAATACAAAATATGCCTCAGAAAAAAGAATGCGAAATCACCTCAGTCTGGAAACCCTTAGATATCTTAGACTAGGATGGTACCTAGGCAAAAAAACATGCAGAGAGATGGGATGATTTAGCAGTGGCAGAAATCTATATGAATTTGAAGTTCTTTAATGACTTCCAAACCAGAGCTCGCTCATAGCTTGCTAACTTATGGTGCAGGTAGATAAAGCTCATAATCTTAATATCGTGCCACAGCCAAATTTTTCTTTGATGCTTTCTTTTAAATGGTCAGTTAGAAAAACCACTGAATTCAAAATTTAAAAATCAATACTGTTTATTCTATTTTAAACATTCTTCAGTATACTGAACTTTATGTGAATGGCACATAACTAACTGAACTTTACGGCACAATGGAATTTGTGCAAATTTAGGTATTTTTCTCTGTTTGGTAAATGTATAGTGCTGATAGAATAGATGTTATCTACATGAGACAAAGTATTTGACTGCAGATTTAAGAGTTTTAGCTGTTTGTTCCCACTTCTATCACTAGCCTGTTAGTTGATACTAGGAATCTTAGTTTGAATCTATATCATCCATTTTCCTATCTGTAGAAATAACAATCATGATATATGCCATCTTTGTATAATGTTTATGTGTCTGCTGGTGAAAAGATGATAGCATCATTATGATTCACTGTTAGGAAAGGGAAGGAACCTCCTCCTCATTTGTGAACTGGATAAACAATTGGAAACTGCCATGTCAACAAAGTTGTAATGTTACAGATGGATATACACAGGTACAGCCATGCAAAGGGATATGTGAAGTGATGGAATGATTAGTTCAAAAAATAAAGATAATTTGTGACAACTTAGGTCTAACTCTTCTACTTTCAAAGATCCTTAAATCCACTATTTTATTTTAATTTTTTTTCTGGGTAGATGTTGTATTGCATAATGGTAGAAATGCAGTAGTCCTTCAAGAAAAAATTATTAAAAATCAATACATTTTAAATTTATAATTGTTATATATAACATCTAATTTGTATAATATAATAAAAATCATAATATTGTTATTAATTCATAATTATTAAAGTTTGTAAGGATAAATGTAGGAAAAATCAGGTGTGTTCCATGAATTTCTTTCCAGTATAGATGTAAATCCTATGTTTGTTGTAAATCAACATAGGTGTTACCTTTTATGTGTGCAGAGAGCCATTTATCTTAATGTTATCTGCTTGAGAACAAGGCTTCTCTCAAATATGAACAGGAAATCATGAAGGTAAAAGTGAATTTCTGAGGTGAAATTCTGGTTTAACCAAGTCCAGTAAGCCTAGACGCATGGTTCATGTGTCTAATTCACAATGAAAAAAACTTATTACTGTTTTGTTTTTCTGTTCACAGACATAATATCTTAGCATTTCCCTATTTTTGCAGTATGCAATCGTCATAACTTGTATTTTTTAGAAAATTTATGGAAACACACGTGGGCCTTGTTCATCGGTGTAATTCCATTGATTTCCATGCCCAAGTGTTTTAAAAATTTGACTAGTTGTGTGTGTGTGATTCAGAAGAAAATCTGGACTGGGAAGGTACTTGTGTGTAATTTTGTATAATGAGAATACTCATGCATGCAAATTTGACTATTTTGCAGGATCTGAACATTTTTCTGTTTGTTAAACACAGCTGAAAGACACTGCTTTCCTAACCATTTGAAATTATTGTGGAGATGCATATATATTTTTCTATGTATTAGTTAACTGTCAAATGGCACATAACTAATCTTTTCAAACTGACTACGGAATGATAATTTACCGGACGGTGTTTAATTCACTTTAAGGTTACATTTTTTAAAAATTGTCTAAATGCAGATTTTTAAAGCACTTAGAGCTTGCTTTCGTTAAATTTAGCAGGCTAGGGAGAAAAAGATACATTATCTCATCTAATTTCGTAATCTGTGTTTTGAATTAGGAAAATAATTCTAGAACTATATATAACAGATACACAGAGGCATTTCCTAAATTTTTAGTGCTTAGTTTTACAGCCTGATAGTCTTTTAGTAGGACTTAGGTCTTTGGGAGGAGGGGATTGTTAGTTCTTTTTTAAAGAGAAACCATGTTAAAAACAAAACAAAAAAAGTGTCTTACATGTAACTTAGATACCCACTTAGAACCTTGGAGCCATTAGACCTGCTACAAGGATTTCTGTTACATGATATGAGTAAATTTTAGATTTCTGTTGCTGTGGGATATTTGTCAAGTAACTTAAAAAATATTTCTAAGTCACTGCACAGAAAGTCCCAGTAATTTTGTTGGGCTACTACAGAGTTGTTGCATTGCATGGCAAAGATGTGTATATAGTTTCTTTTTCCCCAAGACGACCTTTCTTTCCATAATTTTTTCCTTCTACTTTGTCTCTTTTTCATTGCTGACTTTTCCACACTTGTGTTTTCTAATCCTTTCCTTTACTACAAACAGTTCTTTTTTCTGCTTCTCCAATTTCTTATTCCAGTGTAAGCTTCCTCTCCCATCTGCTCTTGGGCTTCCTTTCTACAGTTGGCATTGAGTCTTGTGTTTGTTTCCACAAATCCTTGTCTGACTACCTCTTTACTCTTTTTCTCTATATTCCGTTTTCCAGCTGTTCCTTGCCAGTATTCCTCAGATTCATCATCTCCTAGTTTACATCTCCTCCAAATTTGGCCTGATGTACTGTATTACTTAGGCAGATCTTAAGTGTAGACTCTAAATCTACTTATTCTCTGTAACCTTTCCTATCATCACCTGTATTTTCACTTCTTTTAATTATGTGAATTCTGAGAGTTAGGGCCAATCTAGTGCCCCTTAATCCGTCTTCTTACTCAGTTCCCCTTTGCCAAGTCATGACCTTCTTCTTCCCCTTGTTTTCTCTCTTCTCTCAGTGTCAGTCTATTTGTCAAGTCATTTCAGTCTCTTATATCGGCTATGGCAGAGTATTGTTTGCCAAGTTAGCCTTAGTCTCTCTCACCTTAACTCCAATTCAGTCTCATTTCTCTCTCAGGTTTTAATTCCAGCCCTCTGCCTCTTCCCTCAGTCCCCTTCAGGTAGCAGCTTTGGTTCTTATCCTCTCCATGGTTCCTATTGCTAGGCTCCATCTGCCACAGAGAGGATGAAACAAGCAGGCTTTTAAATTCCCTGACCTAGCATGATCTCCAACATTATTTTTAGGAATAGTCTTTCTTAGGTCCATGTAACATCGTGGTAAAGCACATTTCCATGCTGACTGATATTTTAGGGAATATAGCCAAAAAAATCAAGAACGTCTCTTCTGATCATGTAGAAACTTCAGTTTGTATACACTTGATCCAAATTTGGACAGATCCTAAAAGCAAGGCTCTGTTACTTGGCAGACTTAAAGTCCCCTTTGCAAAGGACAGCATAAATATTTCACATATTTTCTTGGAAGTGACCGACGTTTCAGAAAACTTCAGCCAAAGGCAGATACTCAGTATGTCAAAGCTGGGGAAATAGATAAGGAAATGAAAAACAAAATAAATATGGAGATTTAGTAATAATGGTGCTAAAAGTCCTATTTGTAGTTAGAAAAATGTTATATTTTACAGGAACATATTTGGAGCATTATGTTTATTATGTTGTTTATTTTGAGTGTGTAGAATGGCAACTAATAAATGTTTATAACTTGTTATTGTAAATGCTTACCTTCTGAATTCTTTAATTTGACTAAGTCAATTTTAGAGTTCAGATTATTCAAGTATGTGGCTGTCAACAAGATCTGGTTAGAACAGCATCAATGTTGGAAAAACAAAGATATTTATGTTCAGTTTTTCTATAAAAAGTTAAGACTAGTCTCTAGTCCTGCCAAATTGAAATTGAAATCAAGGAGACTTACAGAAAAAAAAAATTATTTGTTTATAAAAAAAAAGTAGTTGATCATGAGTGTGTTTTATCTTCAAATCTTCATATGGAAAGGGGATATATCTTTACATATTATGTGGGATTTTGTATAAGATGCTCCTGATGCTTCTCAGTGTTATTTAAATATAAAAGTGACAAAAGAGAAAAATAATGTGAAGTTACAATCCAATAAATATATTT
Source organism: Thinocorus orbignyianus (assembly GCA_013400375.1). Lineage (NCBI taxonomy): Eukaryota > Metazoa > Chordata > Aves > Ciconiiformes > Thinocoridae > Thinocorus > Thinocorus orbignyianus. Next base: position 372,143 of record VXBW01006077.1, on the reverse strand, counting down.
TTGTTTTGATGTAAACGATGCAACTATTACTATAAGCAACAATATTAAAAAGTAACTTTTCTGAGATTGTGGCATTTACCTTTTTCACAGATCTGCTGAACCTACCTTCTTTCCAGAGCTCAAATTGATGTAAACGCTTTGCTGCTAAGGATTCGTTCTGGTCACTTTCATTAAAATGTTGAAGTTTTTTCTCCATGCCTTCTTATGCTGTATTTGCTCTTAAGTAATACAATATGGTAGGGACTTTGAAATAAATTATATCTCCAGACACACAATGTTAGGTGGATCGATAAATGCCCTATGACGTCTACTATACATCATAAAATTTCTATCATAACCTGTTTAACAAAGCTTTTCTTCTTGGACACCAAGAATTTCATTCAAAGCGTTTTACATATTGCATTACTTATCAAAACAGAGGATATGTAAACCTTGACATTTGTTAAAAAGACCCAGGCTTTAACCAAAAAAGACCAGAACAAATCAATAGCAGAAAACAGATTAAACAAAAGAAAAGTGACTGCTTAGAAATAGAAGCATGTTAACTTAACCCAAGACAAGCTTTCAGCACATACTCAAAAGAAATGGTTATTTGATATATACAGGCACCTGAAAATCTCTCAGACTATACTGGAGCTTCATATAGTCAAATATTACAATTAAATGAATGTACAGTAAATAACTGTTACAGCCTGTCTTGCAAAGCCTGGTTTGGGATAGGAGCAGTCAAATTGCTTTTCTTGGCTAAGATTTTGTTCCCATATGAGTAGGTATTAGAATAACTGTACATCATGTTAAATTATACTTAATACACATGCCAGGTTCTATTTAATTCTAGTACCAGTTATGGTAAAAATTATTATTGTTATTATTATGGTTGTCAAAAACGTCAGTACTTTATAGAGTAAAACCAATGTAATAGTTCTAATTTATATTTGTAATGATACTTACATATGAGCTTGAAACAATGTGAATCTTTCCGTTGCTGCCTTTGGGTGAGGCCCACTACAAATTCACTCATGGAACATGTCATGAATAGAAAGCATTAAGATCACGCTTACGATTATTAACAAGTCACAAATACACACGAGCATACCTATGTGTGTATGTGCACATACTAGTAAAGGTGTACTTTACAGATCTCTTTATAGAAAAATATGACTTTAAATGTCACCTTATGTTTTACCAACCAACATTTTCTGATAATGATCACAGAATCATACATCGGTTCTAGGATCATAATAATTTTATTCACTCCTCTATGCTAATATGTGAACCATTCATTTGCAAGGCACGTTGCAGTTTAGGGGAAGATGGAGGTATTGCAAATCCAAGCTTGATGGAAAAATGTCATTAGTAATGCTGTAAGAGAAAACTATAAGCTCTCTCAAAAAACCCTATTCAGGTGTAAAGTGAGAGTTTCAAATTAAAGTACTCCCTGAAGAACAGTTAAAGTATCTCAGATATTTTTAATATTTTCATAATACCTAAATATCTGACCTTGCAACACTTGAAGTGCATGTTTGGTAGAACATTTTAAAAATGCAAGATGTTTTCATTTTTTATCAGTCATTGAGTTTTGATGAATCTTGCTCTATTTTTCTGTACCTTTAACTAAGTACCCCATTTTTAATTATTTTATCCTCTTTTCTTAAAATAAAAAAAATCTCAAAGCAATGAAACTATGCATCTTCCGCTGAGCAGGTATAAATGTATTTATGTTCAAGTAGAGGTAAAACACAATAAATATAAGTAAAGACAACAAATATAAGTGAAACGAATATAAGGATTCAGTTATCTATTAATTATAATTTGTTTGCTTGTTCGTTTGTTTAGAAAGACAAGGCTGTATTTTCAAAGAAATTTCTAGGTTCAGTCTCTTAATTCGAAGTGACATTTTCATCCCTTACAAGACTCTATTATCTTCCCTCATCCCCTTTAACTAGACAAAGTTCTAACCATGTGCTAACAGAGCTGTCTATTCAGTATTTCTGAAGGAAAAATTTGCCTGTTTGAACAAAGTAGAATCAGAAAACCTGTTGTAAATATGAGTATTGTCAAGAAAATAGCTGAGGTTTAGTTTTAATTTATATGTAATAGTTTTACTTCTTGCACGATTCTACCTAGATGGTTACTTTACACTTAAATGCAAAGCTGCTGTTACTTCACCACATGTGTTCATACGTAGATTTTCACTGAAATAGCAAAAGACATGAATTAAAAATAAGCGTAGTAATTTGTGGGTATACATATGATATATCAGGTGAGTCCTACATTTGCAATGCATTCTATTCCTATATTTTCATTTTTCTTTCTGTTTCTTCTCACATTAAACTCCAGGAGAAAGAACTTCAATAACAATATTTCTCATATTTGACTAATACCTTCATCGTAAATGAAGTGTTCTTCCTCTATGACACAATTTATGACACAATTTTTCAATCATATTTAACATTTAAGCCACTAGCAGTGTGTAAGTATCATGTCTGACAATTAGGTGTAATATGAATAGGAGAAAGCAAACTTCACTGTGCTTTAGAATTCTTCTTCAGGGAATAGGCTGTTGGATCTCTGTGCCAGCTCTGTTTTTCATCACTCTAGTTAGACCAATAACTAGAGCGGCGATGCTAGTAGTGATATCTTTCTTTTTGTACTATTTACTAGATATCAAAAGTGCTTTATCAAAAGAGCAAGCGTAATCATGCCCATTTCAAATAGGGGAAGATGGGAAATACAAAACGAGAGATTGGCAGTGATTTACAACAAACCAGTCTTGTAAATGTTTCATTCTAAATTAGTTGATTATTCCTTACAATGGTTTTATTTCACTTGGCTGAAAGTACTGAGAACTGTGTGGAGGATGGAAAGAAAGTTTCAGTTTGCCTAGGTCAGTACTGTAAAGTTTAAAGCAGGCCCTAGGAAGTCTAACCAGCACTTCAGGCTAGACAGAGCTGTGACTGTCGGACTTTGGGATTGCTTCTGAGTTGTTAAACCTGCATCAAGGGAGCAGAGAGTTTACACCTTTAGAGTATCTGAGATTTTGAGAAAATACGTTCAGGCTGAGAAAGTTATCCTGCTCTGTTACTGACAGTCCAGAAATGCTGAGCGTGATTGTCACAGGCATCTAAAATGTTTTTTCAGACAGCTTATATGCACTCAAGATTAATAAGTCACTACATTTTACTCACAAAATATTTGATTACGCTACCCTCTAAATGATGCATAAATCGGTTACAATTAAAAACAAATTAAAAAATGAATTTGTGAACTTTTTACTCCGAAGTTTGGACAAGCATGATTAGTGCTATGACAGATACTGCTGTTATTCTGACAAAATAAAAGGATATACTAATAATTTATTAAGACTTTTTGCAAGTTTCTTGTAGCAAATGACAACAAATCTTTGGGGACTTTTTATGGAATAATATATATTTTATAGTATTGGAAGGGCAATACATCCCTTCCAATGAATTACACACACTTATTAGCGGAAGGCCAGAAAACCTACATTTACAGATTTCTGAAGTCCATCATGAAAAGAGTATTTAGCAACATAGACAAGTTCATAAACAAGTGAGGCTGCTAGTCCAGATATAACCCAGATTAGGCAATTGGGGTGTGGTTGAATTCCTCTTTTCCTATATTATCACTTCTACACCAATTTCCGAATCTATTATTGATGGGTTTGTTCTGGCATTTGTATCTATCCTGTTTCAAAAATAACATAATAAAAAATATTTATGTTGTCAAAATACAGAAATACATAACTGGTATGTCTAGTTTACCTTTAGCATTGATACAACCTTGCAGAGGGATGCACAGGAAAGTCAGTCGCAGGCGTAAATTGGCCCCGAACTTCTTTTCCAGTCTAAACACGCAGTATCTATTTCCCTTTTTTAAACAATGTACACATTCCAGTCTTAAATCTCTTTGTTGTTTAGCATTGTTTGCAAATTCAGAAAATATCTCCTTAAGTTAAAAAAGGGATGCAATTATTTTAAAATTATTACCATGTTAGAATTATTTTGAAGTTTCACTAATTAACCACTTAATTTACTAATTTGAGGATTTCATCGTTCAGTGAATATGCTATGGTTCTTTTTGGATTAATGGAAAGTTTACTGCTTGATTAAATAACTTTAAATAACTCTTTAACAAAAGCCTTTCTGCACTAGAGATATCTAGTGCCATTTGAGGTGTTAAAGGATCCAAAGGCAAGGAGTCCTGTAAAGACAATACATCATTATTATTTTAAAACTTTATCAGATTGATCCACAGTAAGTTATATATTTTAAGAAAAAAACAACCAATTGACTACATCTGTAGAGCAGTAAGAAAACAGAAACCATGTTAAAAATACATGAAATCTCTTAATTGCAAAAATGGAGAATTATTTAGTAAGAGACATTTTGCAATAATTTAAGATTTCGTAAAATAGGAAACCACAGTCTGGGAAAAGCTTCTGACAGATCTAACAGACTACAGAAGAACATCCATAAGGAAACAAAGAAGTTGTTGCTGTTTGAAATTTTAGCTATATTGTGTATATTAGCAGATAAATTTATATTCAGTCAGTTTTTTATTATTATTATTTTTTTGTGGACTATATATTGTGATAAATATTTTTTTGCTATTAAAAAATACCAAAAGGTTAAAATACCAAAAATACTAAATATAGATAGTCATGTTTGATAGGTAGCAAAAAGACATTTGTAAAATTTTTATTTGATGAACTAAGATAGATAGCATGCTAATTTTATATATACATGAATATATATAAAACCTACTGTACTATGAACATCATATTGTTCTCTTAGAAAGTCTGAGTCATCTTCCACAGATGCTGTCTTCCTTATAGGTGTCTAAAACATATATTTCCACCTGTAAAGTGTTGGTTTGTGTAAAACAGAGATCATAATAATCATAATAATCATAATAAGGTCTACTGTTTATTTTATTTAAATAATTGTCTTCAGTAATTTGTAGAAATGATTGTCTAAATTACTCAAGTGTCTGCATGCATCTCAGTGAAAGCGATTAAACTTTCTGGGGCATCATTCAGCATCAAACTGAGTATTCCAGGGCCTAAAAAAAGGGGCACTTTTGGAAATATTCTAAATTTGTGTAGTAATTTTACTGTCTATTTTAATAATGAGTTTATTTTCTAAAAAGTACAGCCTTGTGCAAATACTTGTATTACTTTTAGAACAATGAACAATACAGAATTTTAAAAGTTGTGTGCTATCAAATGGGATATATTAATGTATATTGTTGCCTTAAAAACAGTATGATGCAGTGAAATTTAGGGAATTTTTGTTTATTTGTTTGTTAATTTCACATGTCTGTTTATTGTTTAGAAAAGACTACTCCAGAAAAATCATATTTGGGTCCATCTCATAAGGAACGAATATCTTTTCGAGACCATCCAGTGCAGCTCAGCGGAGGATGGGGAGCAGGCAAGAAAAGGCAAAATTTTAAAAATATTAACTGAATATTGGAGATAATTTAACTAGTTGATTTAATCAAACTTGGAGAACATACGGAAAGCTGTTTCTTTTTAAGCCTGTGAATATCCATTTTTGGATTCTTATTTATTACTGATGTAAACAGTTTCAGTTAATGACATTTGACTTATTTTGTTATTCATGGTTGCAGTGGTTTGGGGTTGTTGGTTGGGTTGTTTTGTCAAAGTATTTTATACCTGTCAGTAAGTTATTATAGTTTGTGTTTTCAATTGCTTATGTGTTCATGTGGTGCAGAATGCAGAACTGATTAACTCTATAAGGATTGTTGTATGGTGAACAAGTTTAGGCTTGCTTATAAGAACTGGTTGAGATGTGCAAATGTAATCAGGGTTCATGCTCATGTGATGTATGTCACATATCAAAACACTGAATTCTCATTTTCTCATGAATAAAATATGTGCTTGCAAACTATATTGTGACTATGGCAGCCAGCAATACCATTCTTAGAGAAGATTGCTTAGAATATTTTATTGAAGCAGCAAAAATTTACAGCAACCTACAAATAGTGGACATGCACTTATCTTTTTCCAGTAATATGGGAAGTCCTCTAGAGCTTTTATCCTGAATTATGGTCATAATATGACAAATCAACCTGATACAGTTTTATAATTATATATATAAAGACTTCTAACATTTTTCTAGAGGGTTGAAGAAAAAAAACAATTTACTAAGTTCTCTTTTTTTTTCTGGTGTAATGTAATGTTACATCTACATGAAACCGTTGACCCAGCTTTATTTGTTCATGTAGCCAGACCCCCATGTAGAAGTGTTGTGACCCAAAGACATCCAGAGAAAGAGAAGAAACACTATTTCAACTATTCATGGGTATCTGATTCATTATTTCTAATGAATGCTTTGTCCATCAACACACAGGATGGAAAATGTTCCTTGATTTCAAAGCCTAATGTTATTTTAAAGTTTTCCACTTTGAGGGTAAAAGTTGCTAATTGGATCTAGAGAAGTCTGTCTTCCATATTTCCTCATCTGCTTTTGTCCAATACTGCGAAGCCTTAACCCTCTACAGACTTAGAGGTGGGGAGGGTAAAGAGTCTTGAAACTTCAGTCAGTAAAGATCATAAATTCTTCTGTTGTGGCTGTTTTTATAATGTACTTAAATTACATACGACATTATTTTGTAAGGTGCTTTTTATTCTAACACATATATATGACTATGGGTTCAAAACAGTTGTCTCCAGTTGTGTCAACACTCGCAACATTCGTTTTCAGATTAAAAAAATGGTTGCTCTCATGGAAAATCTCCAGTAAATAACTTTGCTTGTTTGAATCCATGTGCTGGTTTTGTTGTCATTTTACTTTTCAAAAGTCAGAGAGGATTTCTTTTACCTTTCTGAGGAATAATGACCAGTGAAGGTTGCTCGGCCTGACTATAGAAACGCTGTGGTTGTCAGCAGGATAGAAAATATCATTAGATGCTTAAGTTATCTACTTAGTTTCCCAGTGTATGTAGTAAGTGTTAAACTAAATTTCCAGATCTGCTATATAATGACTTTTAAATGTCAACCCCAAAGGCTGGAGCTTCTGTAGTTTCAATTGTATCCTGAAGGACACAGGTTTTGTAGGAAAACCTGTGTTAGTTCAAAATATCAGCCTCTATAGGTGGCAGTGTGGCCAGTAAACAGATGCACCGCTGTTACAGGTGTTAACTGGAGACCAAAATGCAAAATCAAGCAGTTCACAGTTTAACGCTTCTTGCAGATTTTTCCCTCCATTTTTCTGGAGTATCCAGAATATACTGCACATGACCAGAACTGTGGATATTTGTATTTTCATATTTCCTCTATGTCTGAAAAAGATCTGCTGTAGAAACATTGTCACACTGAATTTCCAGGTGTTTCTGAATGGGAAATACCTCCAAGCCTAATTAAAATGTTTTGCCAACATTTGTAAAGACATTTTATTTTGAAAATAGAAAATAGTAGTTTTTAAGCATACAATTTACTAAATTATAAATTTGAGTGACAATATTCACTGACATGCCTTTTCAGGTCCATGATATGCTTAGACTGCCGTACTATAAATTGATATTTTTGTGCATAAGCTAAGTAGTATACCACATAGAAATTAAGTCACAAAGTATGGCAAAATCTGTTGCTGTTTTCATTACATAACACCGTAATGTGCAATAGAATGATTTCTTACTGTTGTATCCAACACATTTTTTTAAGAATTGTGGTGTTGAAAGTACAGTGTGTCTAGTCAAATATGGATAAATATGCAAGGTGCAACTTGTGTTCGAGCTACCTGCAGGACCTATTTTGCTTTCAGGAGTAAGGTGAAGCAAACCTAAATCTGGGCAAATGCCTGCTGTTCAGTCACATCTTACAGTGTATAAGGGCAGAGGTAACACAAATGCTACACATGGGGACATATTTATGACATAAAGTTTTTAAGCCCTACTCTGTGTGGCAGAAAGCTGTTCCATGCTTTCTTTATCTTTCTGGGGTTTTATTTTCCTTTGCTTTTCTTTCTTTTTCTTTTTCTTTTTCTTTTTCTTTTTCTTTTTCTTTTTCTTTTTCTTTTTCTTTTTCTTTTTCTTTTTCTNTTTTTTTTAATTTTTTCTTTCTTTTCTTTCTCCCTTCACCCCTACCTTCTGATACTGTAATTCCCATTTAGGACAAAACATATTCTTAAAAGTAAGTTTCTCTGGCAGTCTGTTCTGATGTTGGAGTGGCTGCAAGTCACAGCGATGGCCCAGCAAAACCTACACCACAAATCTGTGAAACTGCATGTTTCTAGATGCACTACTGCCTTTGTGGTGCTCCAGACCTCTTCGCTGCTCACTAGCATCACCTCCTCGGCAATTTTTTCTGTTCTCTGTAGATCCTTTAACACGAAGGAGGAGGGAATTTGTGTGAATAACATCTTTAAA
>VXBW01006077.1:332842-343220 GCA_013400375.1 Thinocorus orbignyianus | reverse complement strand
AAAAAAAAAAAAAAAATCAAACCCAAAAGCCCAAAACAATTTAGGTTTGTTTTTTTTTCTATACTATAATTGTTTGCTTTGTTAATTCAGTTGAACCTTAATTATTTTTACATTATATTGACTTCAGGTGTTACTTACTGTGCAAAACAGTTGCTCAACTGGCTGCTAAGAAATTAAGTATCTCCTAAACTGTCCAAATTCTGCATGCATCTATCTTCCATTAATTATACTGACAACACCTGGATTACAGAGGAGGAGAGTTAGTAGAACATTCCAGGATAATCCTCTATTATTCACATGTAAGCTTTAACATTAAAAATACCACAGAGTTGTTAAATTTTCATTTAAAATGAAATAATCAACCTTTGACAACATTATGCTAAAATCAGGTTTGTTTTCTTTCTTTTTTTTTTTTTTTTTTTTTTTTTTCCCCTAGAAAAACGTTATATACAGTTCTTTTCATTCACTTCAGTAAAAAGGTTTCGGTTTCATTAGTTTCAGTATTTAAGCTTCAAGTTTCTCTTGCAGATGTAACACATTGTGGGTCTGTCATCTTAAGTGCACTCAGAAGACAAATTGCTGGTTAAAACTCTTATCCTAGACACTTTGAGTCTCGTTAGCCAGCAATATTCTCCTGATGCTGTGGAAGAGAAGAGGCGGCGTCCTAACATGAGTGAGGAAAGGAGCACAGATTCACTTCATGACAATCTTTACTTCAGCTCACCTGGGTAAACGTACAGGCAGTATTTGATTTGGTCACCTAAATACAGTGCTATTTAAGATATCTTGGGATATCTGAGATACTGGTACGGTGCTGATGAACAGGACTTAAAAGAAACATGCACTGTTTGGATAAGTTATTAGATGCTTGTGTTTAGGAAGCTTAGAGAGATCTTTATGCCAAAACCAGGTTCCCTTAAAAGTTGGTGAAAATGTGGTAAATTAAGTTTCCCCTCAAATATAAGGTACAAAATAGGTAAGATGATCCCTAAAAGTGTGTTTTTCTCTCTTGATGCCTGGTTCAGCTGCAGACATCTACAGTCATCATAAGTGGATCTATGTATTATGTGTTGGAAGAGGAAAAATAAGCAGGTTGCTTAGACTTGATCTTCTCTTACTTTAATGGTCTTTCCTTGACTACTTTTACTGTCCTATGCTTAGCGAGAAGGTTAATGTGACAAAGGGCAGTTGTCAGATTAAATATTTAAGTATTAGAAGTAGCAAGGGAACGAAAAACCTGAGGCAAATTTTCATTTTTATCCCTTCCTTTCTTACACACAAGAATGAAATTTGATCAAAAGTCTACCTTATTATCTCATAGATCTCTAGCTTTCCCTGTATAAGTTAAATTTAAGGATGTCATCTTTGTAAATGTAAGTGCATCAGTATGTAACTAAACATTAAATTAGATCTCTGAAAAAGCAGATGTATGGGCAATGATTTTCTCCCATCTAGTCTCTTTCCACAGTTTGCATATTTTGTTCTTTTTGGTTTTTTTTGTGGCATATATTGTTCTTCAAGTTCGTTGTTATTGTTCTTTTCAGCTCTTTTCATATAATCATAGAAGCACAGAATGGTTAGAGTTGGAAGGGACCTTAAAATCATCAAGTTCCAATTTCCCTGTCATGGGAAAGAGTTTATCCTATCACACCATTATACTTTCTCTCTTATGTGTGAAATGTGTTGTTTGCCTCTCTTATTTACTTGAAACTTGAAAGTTTCTGTGGAAAAGCCCAGCCTAGTGCAGGTGGGAATCATGAAGAGACAAAATCATTTCAAAGGTATGGAAACTGGAGTGATATAGAAGATACAGAAAAAAGGGAGAATGTTGAAATCTCAGAAATAGAAGAAGAAAGAGGCTGAAGTTTACATTCCATCCACAAGACCGATAAATCAAATTAAACCTGTTGAACAGCATGGCATCACATGATTTGTCTTGGCAATCAAAGAGTGTAGAAGTGGTATCAGTATACATGTGTTATGTACTAAGTCCTTGGATCATCATTGCTGTTCTGTTCTAGCCCTAGTACATATGGGTAATTCTCATTAGCAATAATCAAAGTTACATGCTCCAATTAAATCTTTCATATGGCATATATTAGACACCACATGTTATATGACTTAAAAATTCTTTTAGCTGCATTAGACATATAAATGACACTTAATCACAATAGTTCATTAAAGCTCTGGATACACTGATTAAGTAGGAGTAGATGTGGTAGACATATCTGAGTTAGCTTCAAAGAAGTTTTATCATACACTCATGCTGTCTAGCTGTGACAGCACGCAGCTCAGGCTGGGCCACCACCTGCATGCGATGTTGCTTACTGCATATGTGCTGACTGTTGCACTGCTGTGGCTGATCTTCCAACAAGAGTCACACTTCTAATCTTTTTGGGTGGTGTCTGTTCCACACAAAGTAGTTTGCGCACCGCGCTTTTATTCTTTCTTGGTTCTAAACCATCACTGTATGTGGTCCTCTCACAGTCTCAGTAATCAGTTTGTTGCTCTATTTTTTTATTTTTTTATTTTATTCTTTTGTGAAATGTATTGCTTTAAGCTTGTGAGTGACTTAGGCTGGGACTTAATCATAAAGCAAATCCATTTTTTTCTGAGATAAAAGGTTTTTAATAGTATTTTTCAAAGTGTGAAATTTTGTCTGTAACTGTATCATAGACGTGCAATATAAATAATTCTTCTTGCAACTGGCCCTGAGATTGTTGTAGAGAGAAGTTACAGCTTATCTACAAAACATCCCATACAAGAATAAAAGCTTGATGATTTTTCAAATCCTGCATTATTTTGCACCTTAGCAAACTTGCTAAGTGTGGAATTAAATGAAGATATTTTCATTTTGTTCACCTTTTGTAAGGGAAAAAAAAAAAAAAGTGGACTAAACTGGTCTGTCTTATGTTTTAGAGCTGTAGCATCAAGCCTCTTACTACCACGGGCCAACTTGCATTTTATGGACAAATTTGAAAAATGGTGCACTGCAGCTCTCTCATATGTACTTGAACCCTGTGTGGTACAGATAATCTTCACGTGTTCATTCAATCCAACTATTCCTATAAAATATCACAAATTACACCAAGAATTATTCTGTCTAGATATAAAGGAAAAAATACAATGAGAGCGGTAAAATATCGGAACAAGTTGCTCTTGTTACTGAGCCTCTGTAACTGGAGTTACTCAAAACCTGACTGGGTAGGGGCTGAGTAATGTGATCTAAATTCCAAGTTAGCTGTGAGCAAGGGTTTGGAATAATAACCCCAGATGTCCTTTTCATTTTAAATTATGCTGAGAATCTATGACTGTGCAAACTCGGGAAGTACAGAGAAATTTCTGCCCATCCTTTGGATGTTCTTAAGAGACTCCCAGAAAAAAAAAAAAGCCAAAAACAAAAAAACCCAACTAATACTGTGGCAAGTGACAGAGCAAATTAATTGTGCTGATGGACTAGAAACAGCCTATGGATCATGAGCTGTAAATTAGCAGTTCTGAGCGGTTTAACACCTATTGCATTTAATCTGCCTAAAGTAACTCCCTGTGTAAGCACAGTTTTAATGTTTTCTGGCAGTGCAAGGATTGTTGTTTCACACAGAGAGGAGTGACAAAAATTTAGCTTATCAGTCTCTTTGACTTTCACATGTTATCTATTAAGTAAATTCTTAATTGTTCAGTTCATGCCACTGTTGTCTCTCTTGCAACGCCCAGCAACATCTCAAAAGCAGAGCCAATGTGATAGTTTCTAGTTACTATGTAATTGTAATTACATATAACATAATTCCAGTACCTATGGGAAAGATGGGGAGGAACTCTTTATCAGGGAATATAGTGGTAGGATGACGGGCAAGAGTATTAAACTGAAAGAGGGTAGATTTAGATGAGATTTTATAAAGAAATTCTTTACTCTGAGAGTGATGAGGCACTGGAACAGGTTGCCCAGAGAAGTCACCGATGCCCCATCCCTGAAAGTGTTCAAGGCCAGGCTGGGTGGGGCTTTGAGCAACCTGGTCTAGTGGGAGGTGCCCCTGCCCATGGCAGGGGGGTTGGAACTTTAAGGTCCCTTCCAACATAACCGTAACTCTAATGTAATGTATTGTAACGTAATGGCATAACATAACATATAGTATGTAATATAATAATAATTTATTACTTCATATCTAGAGATCTTAACAGAGATTAACGTTTTGTTTCACATGTGAAGCACTAAAACACAAATCCACTTAAATAGAAGCTGAGTGTGCTTATATGTGTGTCTATTGGAAACAGACTCCAGTCTGGGTAGGCAGGTGACTCAGACAGCGTTAGTCAGGACATTTGGTGACAGGAAGACCAAAACTGGGGAATTAATACTACAATCCTCAGAGAATTTGGAGACTTGCATTTATATGATTTCTCCAAGTACTGTGTAAGAAGAAGGAAGGTCCAGGAGCCTGAAATTTTAACAGGAAAAAAGAGCAATGACAACAAGGGAGATGACCAATCACCTCAGCTAATTTTCCTCTGCAGTGTCAAGCAGAAGGTTATATGCTTAGGAAAGGATATCATGGCCATGTTAACAACCATAACTCTCCAGTTGTACTCTTGTCACAGCCCCAACTTCCTGCTTCTTTTTTTTTTTTTTTTTTTTAAATATATTGGGAAGGGTGTGTGTGTATGTGTGTATAAAACATACAGTAGGTAAATATATTGAAGGACTCTGGTAATTTCATGGTAACCACAAGAGCAAAGCTCAAGTTGTTTGTGATGTTAACAGAAACCAGAGATGTGCTGTATGTATAGCCTCATTCACAGTCTCTGAATTGGCTTTTATATAGTTCATGGATCACACAAGAGTTTAAGAGGAAAAATATTTTCTTTAAATTCATGTACATAATGTCCCTTTTCCTTCCAACATACCAGAAGAAGGTCTGATAATTTTGACTTATTGTAAAACATTACTGTATTTATTTTTAATACAGGCACAATTTCTGCACCTTAATTTCACTGTATGATATCTATATTGTAAGTCCTTACTAAGAAATGAAAATCTAATATCAAAAGTGAAGTCACCCAATCGACTGAAATGAACAGAATATTGATATGACTGAAACATTCTTTTGAAAAGTGTAACTGTCTCATGAGAGAAGACGTAAAGCTTTCCTAGCATCTTGTGGCATTTCTGAAGTGAAGTTTCCTGATTTGGATTCCTTCCTCTAAGAGAGAAACCTAGGGCAGCCCTTTGAAAGTTTTAGGAATTAATAGCTTGTTCACATATTTCTTTAACAAGACATTGGTATATTTTAGGATTTGCAGCTGAATTCTCTACTTATTTACACCTGTGCAATCTCACTGAAGCTATATTGAAAGACATTTGTCTAAGATAAAAATATCAGGAAAATTGGTGGTACTAAACTTAGTTTATTGCAAACTAAGCTACTAGAAATACGGAAGAAAAGAGTGATTTTGTGATAGCTCCAGACCACATAGGTTATTGGGCACTTTCAAACTGAGCCTCTGAACCTTTTGAAGTCTTCTCATCACAACTGTATTAAAGGCAAACTCATGCCTGTTCCTATTTAAACAGAATGTTCTTCCCATAATTATATCTGTGCAGCCTGGGTGACTGCAGCATTTAGCACAGCGTTTCTTAGAAAGGCATCTTAGAAAGCCAGATAAATGAGACTTTGTTGTGTGTAAGTTAGCTTTGGGGGTGATGAGCTCCTTCAGAATTAGCTCCTATGTTAGAAGCTGTATAGATGAACTAGTCTCTTCCTGGGCAAATTCATCCTGTTGTGAAGGTTCAGAGACTAACTATTTGGCCTGGAAATGCCATCAAAAAGAAGTGTGTATATGTTTGAAATATATTTTTTTCTCTTTTTTTTTTTTTCCTGGATTATTTTTTAACTTTATCATCTCCCTGTTTCAATTCAGTGTATTGTACCAGCAAAGCAAGCTGAAGTGGAACAGCATGGAAATAGGAATAGGTGACTTGTTTTGTCAGAAGAAAGGGAAAGAAATCTCCAACAGTTACTTAATCTGCAACTGCTGCTGCAGGAAATGTATATGTAGCTGTGAAATACAACAAAGTATAATTAGAAGTTTCTAGTGTTCCTGAACACACACACACACACACCCCCCCCCAAGTGATTTTCATATGGATGACTGTGTTTCCAGTTTTCCCAGTTCACGGTTGAGAGAGAATGTGTGCAGCTTGGGCTTTCAAGCAAAGTGAAGATATTCCCTGGATTTTATAGGCTCTCAGTTGCTATCTTCCTTACTACTCTCCTCTGTTCTCTAATCACATGCTATGTGGCCCCAAACTCATTAAGTCTTAGAAGGGAGCAAGCATTATGAGTCTTAGTGGATGATTTCCCAGTTGCTGTTCACTTAACTGTCACGCTTCCCAGCTCATTCAGGGTCCCTCATTTCCTTCTTGTAATATTCTGCAAATGTGTGCTAGGATCTGAGAAACTTTCCAGGCAGTAGGACACTCAGGAATCCCTGAGTCCTGAACCATAAGAGATAGGAATATTCTGTATGGCTGAATGCAACAAACTTCTGTCAACAAGACAATGGTTCAAATAGGTCCAGATAAACTTTGTCCTTTAACTCCCAGATAAACCACTTGTCCTCTGAAGTTTACAAAAGAAGTGTTTGATTATAGGTCAAAATTGGCCCAGGTGGGCTAATTAAAGAGTAATAAGGCAGCTGAGGGTAATGTCAAGTTGCAGAGGATCTACTGTGGGCTGATGTTTGATAGTATTCTAAAAACTGCTGAAGGGAGGAGGGAAAGACGACAATCAGAAAGTTTGGAAACTCTCACTGGAGTCTCTTTCCTCCTGTAGATCTCAGGAGGCCCACAAGAAGGAGGAAAAATCCTTGATATCCTTCCCCAGGCACCTTATTCACTCCATTACCTCTCAGCAGACCACCTAAGATATGCAGGATCAGATGCCTGAGGTGTGTGTGCCCAACTAGCTGTGCACATGTTTGTTTGTGGAAAGGCAAGCTGCATTCATGTGAGTGGGTGTGGAAGTGTGTGTAAGGCTGCATGTCTGTGTGAACAAGGAGTTGGACAGACTAAGAGTTTGAGGAGGCATGTTGCTACTGTGATTTTCCCCAGCCTTCTGAAGGAGAGCAAAATAGAACATTTACTGGTTCTTTTTTTGCTGCTGTAATTGCCAAGGAGCCCAAATGAGTTTGTCAGCTCCTGATGACCTCTGCTATTACAACTGTTCAAAACATTAATTTTTAAAATAGATTCTATCTCCTTGTTATCTGCACTAGATCTTAGCTACATCAGTTCAGTGAACCATAATTTATCTCTTTAGCTTGTTGGTGGTTTGGCGGGTATGTGTTGTTGCAAAGT
This sequence comes from Thinocorus orbignyianus, assembly GCA_013400375.1. Lineage (NCBI taxonomy): Eukaryota > Metazoa > Chordata > Aves > Ciconiiformes > Thinocoridae > Thinocorus > Thinocorus orbignyianus. The sequence goes on along the minus strand of VXBW01006077.1, from coordinate 335,866 downwards.
AATAGGACAATGAGAAAAAAAAGCTCAGCATTAGAAACATGTTTTCATTCTGTGTGCATGTGTATGTGTGTGTCTGTCATAATTCATTACTTCCCCTGACCTCTAATTTAGCAAAAAAAATAAAAAATCACTCAACTAGAGAGATAACCTCCATATCTTAAAGCCAAAATTCCTTTGTCTATGGATTTGGAATGTAAAGGCGAAATTAAGTTTGAAGTGGGAATTCACTTTACAGTGCTAACTGAAGAGTAATTGCAATTTCTCCAATAGCAGAGAACAAAGACATGTGGGCTCAATCCCAGTGCATCAGAGCAATGATACACTGAACAGATAACAGATTTTTAGGATGAAGACAAATTTAGCAAAGTAAAACAAAAAGGAAAGGATATAGTTACTGGCTGAGAAGTTCTGTACTGTGGATGAGGGCTACAAATGTCTTGTATCATTATATTTGTACATTTTTTTTTTATTTTTTTTTTACATAAGCATTAAAGAAAGAGATACAAGTAAAAGTGGAGAAGAAATATAAAGCTGTATATTGTATAATGGTGACTGCAAGTGAGAAGTGACTAAGGAAGACAGAGGAGGAATGAAAGAATGCACAATCTGAGATAATGACAGGAACTGACTTGTGCTAGGCCTTGAAAATCTTTCTGTCTGTTCATCTAGCAACAAATAAGTGAAAAATACCTATCCATAAATAGCATCTATACATAGAGAAGCCCTGAGACTCAGAACGAAGCTTTAAGTGACTGCCAAGTATAGAAGGCATTACACATCAAAGCTTGAGTACATGGTTACTCCAGATCTTCAGCAGACATTGCTGGTAACCACAAAGTTTGCCTCCTAGTCTGTCATGCAACGTTTTCCAGGGACGCACACTGCAGCCAGTTGGGGCTGAGAGCTGAAACAGAAATGCCCTCAAGTATGACTTTTATATAAAAACATCATGAAAAGAATTTTTATCTTAAAACCATCTTTGAAACAACTTTAGAAAAAGCTATTGGAAGTATTATCAACCATGCCTGTATTTTATGAATCTATTTGTTTTAATGTAATTATGCAAGGCTTCTCAGTATTTAATTTTGCAAATACTTGTTGGGTTTTGTTGCTTGAGAAATCTTGGTTTGTTTTGTTCACCCTTTTATACTCTTTCCTACCTTTACACCAAGACAGAATCCTGATGAGGAAAAGCTGTTATGGTGAGGACAGCTATGGTACTGTCAATTTTGACACCTCTTCTTTGAAGTCATTTGTGTACTTCTAATTTTAATGACTGGCACGGGTGATGGCATCCTGAAGTTCAATGGTAAACATTCAGAATAGAGCCATAGAGCAAACAGATGGCAGAGCAAGGAATATGATTCAGCAGCCCTTGCTCCTAAGTGAACGATCCAATATTTTGACTCATGCAATGTCATCACGGTATTTTCTAATATGTTTGCAGAGTAAAGTACTTGCTGGTTATTTTAGAAGAGAACTAATAATGGATGTGTTAAGTGAAGCAAGCCCAGCATTGCAGAAAACAATAGATGAACTATCTAAATGTAACCTTATTCATTTTATATGTTCCAGATTCAGAACAATCTGTGGGCAGGGAATGCGGCTAGTGGCTCTGTGGTTACTTCCTGCATGCTACCAAGAGATACGTCCTCCTGTATGACACCTTATTCCCATTCACCCCGGACAGATTCTGGCTACACAGGCTTTTCAAACCACCAGAATCAGTTCAGCCACGTGCCCCTCAATAATTTTTTCACTGACTCTTTACTTTCTGGGGCAAGCAATGGACATGCATTTGAAACCAAGCCGGAGTTTGAAAGGAGGTCCTCCAGCATTGCAGTTCTACGGATGAAAGCCAAAGAGCATGCTGCCAACATTTCTTGGGCCATGTAATATAGCAGTACCATTTCTTCATTTCCTTCTTTCTTTTTTTTTTTTTCTTTTTTTTTTTTTTTCCCCTTTTCCAAATAGCAAAATGAAAATGTTTTTATTTCTCATATTTAAAGGACACAACAATAAGCTGCTGTGTGTGGGATGCTAGAAATCACAATATACATGATGTCTGCTTAAACAAATGCAACATAATATTTAACAATAAAAAAAGAATAAACCAAATAGATTTACCATGCATCAAGCTCAACAAGCCCTCTTTGTTTTGGTTTATATATAGAAATATGTTTTGTTGTACCAGTTGATGAAATATGATTATAAGACCTGCAAAAAAGAATAAAACTATTAAGAAAATATGTCTACTCCACTGATTTTTAGCAGTCCTATATATAAAATCAATGCTTTACAAATGAATACTTCATAAGGGAACAACTCTGTAATGGAAAATAAATTTATTATACTAAAACCATGAAGTAAATCTCTAAGTACACCATGCACAGAAAGAAATACACGATTGTTCATGCTGTAGGTGGAATTTGTAGACCTAATTCTTGCAGCGTTTTGCTGCTGCTCTGAGCCTGCTCTGTTGTTTTGCTAAACGCAAAACGTTGAGCTCATTGGAGTTATATCGAGGTATAATTAACGTAATGAGAATAGAAGCTACTTTTTTATTTTATTGACCTGAATGTATTCCTGTTAGAGATAACGTGATTATTTTTTTTTCCAAACATATGACGAAAAGCAGGATCACAGTGTTTAACAGAGTTTTCAAAGACATGAACAGATTATTTAAGTCAACTAGGTTTAAATGAAATCTTTCAGGTTGCAGATAGGATATTTTGAAACTTAGATGATTATAAAACAGCATGGAGTAGTACTGCAGTGCTTTCAACCAAATCCAGACCTAGAACAAAACCACAACAGCATCACAGTCTTACTTCCAATCCAGTCAGTCTTACTGCTTTTTTGTTACGCTATGATCATATTGAAAAGAAAAAAGTTGAACAAGACTTGCCAGTTTCAGTCTGTAACTGATCTCAGGGTGTTGTAAGAGTACATCTCATTTAGTTTTAGTTATAGTTTGTTGATACTTGGTGGGATGCTTTGTTTGTTTGTTGCTTTTTTTTTTTT
>VXBW01006077.1:307713-327109 GCA_013400375.1 Thinocorus orbignyianus | reverse complement strand
TTTTTTTTTTTTGGTAGTCCGTTCTGTGTCCATTTTTTCTATTTTTAAAACACTGAACTTCATTAAATCAGTTTTTTTACATCTAATTCACCAGAGTAGTTTCCATATTTGTCTAGAGGCTTTGAGAGTTTTTTGTTGGTTGGTTTTTTTTTTTTTTTTTTTTAAGAATCATATATACAAGAGTGGCCTGAGCAATGCTTTGCCTTTTTAGCAAGACCTGTTCTAAGGAGGAGTGTTAGTTTTAGTTTGAAAACAGTTCTCCACATACGTTAAATTGTAGACCAGAGGCAGAGCATTAACCCTTATATAAACTAATTGGGCTAATTCTCTTCTGGAATTTAGGCAAATAATGTAACTGAGATAAACAGAGAGTCACTTATATGTCCACATTTATCTACACTTCCTATTTATACTGCTAAATGCTTAAAACAACACTGGCCCATAAATTTGCCTTTTCGTTCTCATTCTTTTGGCAGTGTTTCCTACACGCTGCACTTTTAAGAGTGCAGTTTGGTCTCCTCTCAAATAAATAAGAGCCACGGAAGGAAAAAACTGCAGCTACAAAGTAGTTCTAACCCATTAAATGCAGATGGCCCACAGGGGGTTTAATCATAAGAGAAAGAACACACATCATGCTGAAATATAGAGCTGTTTTCTATCACTTGTTACCATTTGAATGTCTGTCCCAGGAAAGTGAATTCAATATATCTTCCTGGCCATCAGTTGCCCTCTGAATACTCCTTCTCTCTCTGATGTAGTTAGATTTCCCTTTAGAACATACAGAGATGAATGAGCTCTTACCACACGTAGAAGTGAAAGAAAACATTTCTTTCTGCACCAGAACAGATGAGATTCATCATTAAGAGAATGGATTTGACCTTGTCAAGCGGACCAAAGCAATTTATAAACAAACTCCTACAGGGGAGGCTACTTTTGGCCAAGTACTATATTAGCAGTGTTTTACTTATGCCCGCTGCTACCTTACAATAACTTCACAAACAGGCTGACTTCCTGAAATATAGAGTGCTGAGAGATATCACAGATGTACCTAGAAACACTGGGATAGCATAGGGTTACTTCCCTCCCTAGAGGCTGTAGAGAAATACGTACACCCACCTTGCTGTCTTGTTCTCGGCAAAAATTGTGGACCACTACCCAAATTAAAACTCCATTTGATGTTTAGTATATGCATCAAAAATCATGTTTATGATTCAATTTGCCGCTGTTATATTGTTGTTTGTGTAAACAACACCCGTATGGAAGATAGCGTCCAATACAAAATTGAATGGCACCTCCCGATCAGAACACTAGGAGAAAAACAGAGGCAATTTAGTGTGTGTCTATTTTATCTCCAGTGTTGGTAAAAGACAATGGAGAGTCAGTGGCTTGCTGCAAAATTGCTTAGACCAGCTGTTACTCTCATTTCTACTGATAACTATTTTTTGTTTAATAGGATTCTTAAAATGCAAGTAGGAATTTTAACTGTCCTGCTTCCATGCCTGTGCCGCATATGCTTTTTAAGTGGGAGCAGTGTTTCGATAGGTACAAAAGCAAAATGGCCCATATCTTTTTGTCCTGTTCAATAATAATGAAAGGCAGAAAAATATGAATATTCTGCATCTCAAAGACAGTCCTGTTGTGTGGGAAGACTGTGTGCCAGCCCAAGAGGGTGGCTGCATGGTAAAGTGAAGGAAAGGCCCACTACATGTATAAGCTACGTATCATCGATCAGAAAGCTTTCATTATGATTTTTAGGACATAACTCCTTATCTATATTAACCTTAGTTGAGCCAGCAGAGCTGATAGTGTTATAATCTCTTCTCTGTCTCCAAAAAGGGAATCATGGAGCATTTGCAGAAGGGAACTGACCAAAATATTTACTGTTCTCTTAGATCCACTTTTCCTATGGCATCTATCCAAACAAAAGAGGTGATGTTATTACTTGCCTTGAAGTCTACAGTAATAAGCCCGTGTGTAGTGATGTTTTATTGCAGTTTTTGTTGGTACTGTTTTTGAAATCATGGAGTTGATGACTCTGAGGAGATCTTTCTTTTAATATGTAGAAGCTTTAATAGACTAAATGTGGAGTCCTTCAAGCCACTAAATTTCCCAAAGTGTTCAGAAAACATGGAGCCTCCATCATTTATGGGTCTTATGTGAATAGGCAAGAGCTGGATGCATATTTTAGCTCAGGAGAAATCTATGCTGTTCAAGTTTTGCCTGTTTCATCATAGAAGCACTTTAATGTTAAAAAAAAAAAAAATAAAAGACAGCAGCCTCAACCATGTTTCATGGCCAGGAGATAAGAATACTGACCCTCTTGAGGTCAAAACAATGAAAAGAATTTCCCAAGTCCTTAGAAGGCACTATATTGCATATATTCATAGCTGCTTAGCAGATTTATGCCTTATTCATCAGTAGGTCAAGTTTTCAAGGTCTTCTGCTATTAGGCTGAGAAAAGAGGAAAGGCCACTTGCCTACTTCTTAGAACTGTTACTCATTATTCACTGTTCATGCACCTCTCTCAGTGTGTGCTAGGTGTTTTTGAGTCAAATATGACTCAAATATGTTAGTTTCCCTAGCTTTATAATCACATCTCCACTCCAATTTCCAGACATGTAAGGAAGAACATAGTCAAGACCTTAGGCCCTGGACCCAGTGTACTTACAATGAAATGTATGAGTTACAGAAAAAGATCACAGCAAAAGACTAGTGACTTAGTACTACTGTGTAACTGGTTTATCTTGACTCACATTTTTTATAAGTATGCATCTGTTTGCACTCTTTAAGAGGAAGATCAGGGTTCACAGAGTATTTTTATTACCCTAGGAAGAAATGTATCTTCTTTTTTTTTTATTATTTTAAGAAGAAAACATGGTTTATCATCTGCCTTAAATGAAATAAAACCAAAGCTATCCCTATCTCCATTTTTGCAACAGGCAGGAATCATCCAAGATGAGTGATGCTTAGTGAAAGGTATTCTGCTATGTCCCAAAATCTCTCTAAAAGCACTAATTCATCCTGAAAACAATCCTCACAGTTTTACTCTGCCTGAAAATTCCTTCATATGTTCGTAGAGATGATATTTTGCAGTGTTGAATTTGGTCCTGTGGATTAATGTGGTAATGTCTTTTCTACTGTTGTTCAGCTTTATTGATTCTGCTTGAAAACATAGCCTAGGTTACAAAGTGCTGTTTCCTTTTATTCCGTGTGTCAATACCCAGTTGGGGGACCGTCTCAGAGGCAAGAATTGTTTAAACTGAAATAGCTTGCTACAGAAGGCATTTTATTTATTTTAACTTCTCCACCTCTATTCCTCTTTGGCATCCAATATGCATATGTAAAGTGTGGCTGCTACTTTCCACTTTGAGCTTTTGAGCTCTTTGTTTTTATATAAAATAGCTCAGTTACATTTGCATAGTATGTGAAAGTAAAATCAAGTTTGTAGTTTGTTGTAACTCTTCAGGGCTCTACACTTTGCTACTTTTCTTTTGTTAATATGCAAGCTGACTTACTGTCTCCACCAGTGCTAGCAAAGCTGTTCTATGGCAACTTATATGCTCCTTTTACATAGTCCTAATAAAGTATTAAAGTCCTCCCATGCAATGGTTTGGCTGACCCAAAAATGAGTCCATTTATATATTCTCTTCCTTGTTTTTGTAGGATGGTGTGGATTTATCCAAAATACGAGCAAGTGTCATTAATTTTCCTGAATTTTCAGCTTATGACACCTCAAAGCAGAAACTGTCCATAATTTTATGCAGAACGATTGGCACAAACAACTACATAAAGTAATTCTTGTAGGTCATTGGATTTATGACTGCCTCTCAGTTTCCTCAGTTCTCATTCTGAACAAAGCTTCCATATTTGTTTCCCAGTATCTTCCATCTGTTCAGCTACCTGTACCTCACGGACTAGTTCTCTTTATCATCATACGGATTCCATTTTCTTTCTCAGCTCCATCCTTTTCCTCATTAGTCCAGCACCTTTTACTGCTTGCAACCTTAGTATAGTTTCCCTTTACTGGTCAACTTGTTTTTCCCCGTAAGTGTGTGCATTATTTTCTCTTGTTGATGCTGTTTCATACATGATTCACACTCAAAGACTTCCATTCCATGTTTACTACAGAAGTGCTGTCAACCTCTAGTTTTTACTAACACCATACTCTGGTTACAAATACATTGATAGTGGGAAAATCATGGTAGGAGTGAATTAATCACAAGTTATATATATTTTCCCTCTAAATTCTGGAGGAGTGAGAATCAGTGGGTATCTGCCCGGATCTGGTTAGTCCTTTATCAATGGCCTTTTTGCAAAGTTCAGGGGGAATGAGGAAACAACTGATTCCTTCATTGCTACAGTAGCATCTTATGAGGAGTTCGTTTACACACAGCTTTCTCTTCGACCAATACATGAAAAAAGTTCACATTCTGAATATGGAGACATTAGTGGAAAGGGAAGAACTATATGCTGCAAGTTGACTTATTTGATTTTTAATATCTTATTCATATAGAACAAATCGACTTCGCATATGTCATGGGACACAACAGTTTTCCTGTTAATTTTAATAACCATTATGTATAGTTTTCCTTTTTTGTGGAATTTTAAGTAAAGATCCAAACCATCACATTTCCTCTTCCTTATTCTACAGATACATAAAGCTAGACTGTGCTCTCACATTTCTAAATAAATAATACAGATAAGATTTTTCCAGGCAGAATTAGCAACTATCCTCTCTATACTTGACCCTTTTTAGTTCCTTCTTCCCTAAGACTCTGCCGGGTGAGTTTTATTCATCTGAAGCAGAGGATCCGCCTTTCTTCGAGAATGAAAGCATCATTAGGAAATATGGCAAAACTATCATTCATCTCAAGGTTTTCTGCTACAAGAAGTGTTTCAAGATGGCACTCCAATTTTTACTCCCATGAATACTTAAAGGAAGAACCTGGTAAATGTTGCTGGAACATGATGGGAACTTTTTCAGATGAGAGTCTACTTATTAGATGATAAAAGTAATTCTCACATGTGCTCTATTTTTTCCCTCTGCATTGTGATTTCTTAAGTTTCTGATTTCAACTGAAGATAAGAGAAGGACATCTCTCCCTAAAATACCTGATGGCTTTTTTCAGGGATAGTGTTGAGGTTAAAATTATTATATTTTTTCAAGTAGAAGAAGGAGCTGAACCTGATCTCATAAAAAGCATGTTAAGTGTTAATCCCAGCTGTGTAAGGTTTTGACATGCTCTGAAAACTGAAATCCGCCTTTTGTAAAGAAGTTTGCAAATCCTGAAAGTTTTAGCTGTGAGCTACGTTTTGTGTTGCGGAAGCCTGGGGAGAAAGTGGCCTTTAAGGACATGCCTAGAATAAAGTTCTCCACACCAGGAATACTTTAAAGTTGAAGACACAGGAATGTCTTGGTTTAGCCTTCATCTCAGATGGGATGTTAAAGCTGTAACCTTTCGATTTAGGCATATAAAATGGCAGCTTGATGCCTAAATCTTCCATAGTTCCTCTACAGATCTACTGTAAATCCTTGACTATGCTCCCAAATTCTTCTCTCTTTTGTCTCTTTTAAGTGTTGTCTCTCTTCAGGATCATGATTTGCAAACAGAAATGACCCTGCATGCTTCAAAAAGTCTATGTTTTCCATATGTGCATTACACAGGATTTAATATTTATTACCATATTTATAAAACAGTGTTACCATGATTAAGGATATCCAGCCTGCATTTTTATATTTCAGTATTCAAAGACATAACACAATATGTTGTTGATATATTCCAAATATACAGGCAAATATTTTAACTGTCATAAAATGTTTATGTTTGAATTTCTCTACATATATTTCAAACAGTATGTCAAATTCTCTGCAGAAAGTTTTGTGAAAGATATTAAAATGCAGAAATTGAAACTATGTGGCTTTTCAAGATAGGTGATACTCACAGTAAAGTGTTGATCAGTCAAACCCACGTGAATCTGCAAAATTTAAAAGCCTTAAAGTGGGATTTGTATCCAGTTTCAGTAACTAATCTTTGTTTCTGACTTTGCCACAAAAAATATGTTCTTTTTTTTTCCGGTTTTTAAAGAAGCTGCAGATAGATAGTGTAAATAATTATAAGTGATGGGTGAAAGATCAGTAGTTAGCATTTGCTTAGATTAGAACACTAGGTGCATATTATTAACATAGACAAAATTTTAATGTCATAGTGTCAAACTCTAGTCCCAGCCACTGGATTTCAGCCCCTTCCCTGGTTGACAACTGTGTTGTGTGTAGATATCAAGGTGCTGGCAGCAGGGAACTGAGGGGGAGACCTCTGTGGGAGAAAGCCGAGGGCTGTCCTGTGCTGAACCCACTGCAGGACATAGCTGAACCCATCAGTGAAGCTGGTGATGCCCCTCAGAGAACTTTTAAGAAAAGGCAAAAATGCTGGACAGAGAGGAGTTAGCAAAAAGAAACAATGGAGGGAACACAAAGATCAGAGGAGGAGGAGGAGTGGGGGTGGGAGGGGCGAAGGTACTCCATGGACCATCACAGGTATCTGCTGCAGAACACTCACAATGGTGGAGGTCCCACAGTGGAGCAACTGTTTCCTGAAGGAACTAAGGCCTGGAGGGAGATTCCATGCTGGAGCAGGGTAGAAGTGTGATAAGGAAGAGGTGGCAGACAGGAACTGTTACATGTTGATTGTTACCTTCCCATCCCCCTGTGGGTCTGTCAGGGTGGATAGAGGATTTAGGAGTGAAGAGGCAAAGATGAGCTTGGGAAAGGAGGAAGGAAAGTTATTTTAATGTTTGTCTTTGTTTCTCACTATCCTAATCTATTTTAACTGGCAAAAAAATATTAATTTTCCTCAAATTGAGGCAGTTTTACCTATCACTGCAGTTGGTAAATGATCTCCCTGTCTTTATCTTGTCCCACAAGCTTTCTAATCTTTTTTTCTCCCTCTCTCCTGCTGGAGTGGGGTGGAGTGGGGTGGGATAAGCAGCTGTGTGGGAGTCTAGCCCTTAGCTAAGGTTAACCCACCACAATAACCAAATTGGTTCTGGATCCTAGAAAATTTGGTCTAAGATATGTCCAGTTATCAATCTGAAGATTTCAAGGGATTAAAAGTTTGCCACTACCCTTGAAATATTTGTTCCACTTCTCACTTCCCATTGTGAAACATTTTCATATTATTTCTCAAAGCAGTTCACCAGTCCTCATTTGCAAAAATACCCACCTATTTGATAGGGGAATTTTGGACAATTTGATGACCACATCTAATATCCATTTATGGCGCACTGGATGGAAAAGGGGGTTTAAAAGTCTGAGTCACAGTCTGGAGAAAGGGTCTTTCTTATTTTGAGTTTAATGCCACATCTTGGAAAGATCATCTCACAGTTTTACTCTTTTACCTTTGTTTGCAGTATATTCAAAATCATTGGCAGCAGTTATGAGTACTTACGCTGCAAAGCACTCATACTTTAAGAAACAAAACTGCTCCAAAAGTTTGCTGGGATGAGGAAGATAAGACTGCAGAACCAGGTCTTTGATGAGTAGACTGCACTGTTTCAAACATCCCATCAGCTATAAACAGAATAAAAAAATAACTGAGTAATTATTTTAAGGAGCAAAACATGAACTATAAAAACATAGCATTATGCAAGAGGGAGTACTAAGAACTGTCATTTTTGTGAATGCTATTTTCTACCCTACTTCTACCTGCAAAACATTTTCTGTATATCCTAACTGCTTGTGTGTGAGAACATGTGTAAAGGATGTTTTCCTGATGTGTTCTCAAGTGCAATGGGTAACAGGTGAGTTCAGTGGTGCTTTTCAGCTCCTGCGATGGCTAGTCCACAGAGATGTATTAATTTACTTTTGCTAACCTCTTATGCAGAAATTAAGTGTGACAAGGTAAGGAAGCAGTGATATTCTATAGTGATATAAAAGAATATGGATATAGAAGAATGGATCTTTCTGCTCAGGAAACTTCCATATCAATGGAAAGCAATAGTCCCCTCAGACACTACAGGAAACTCAACACCTGTATTTTTCACCTCATTGGCTGTAGAGGAAACCTAGGAAAGCTGGCTGAAGTTAGTTTTTGTGAACACTTTGTGAAATTAATGGTTTTAGACAAAAGGGTCATATATATTTCTGGCTTTAAGAAAGTATGGGAATGAAAGGTGATTGTAAGGATAGCAACTGGTATAAATTAAAGACTTCCTAGGTTTGCAGTGGTTTACTGCAGCCCATCCTTGGCTTCACTTAGGGCAAGTCCTGCCTGACCAACCTAGTTGCCTTCTATGAAGGACTGACTACATCAGTGGACTGTTGAAGATCTCTGGATGTCATCTATCTGGACTTCTGTAAGGCCTTTGACATGGTCTCCCTAACATCCTTCTTTCTATATTGGAGACATCTGAATTTGACGGGTGGACTGTTCCATGGATCAGGAACTGGTTGGATGGTCACCTCCGGAGGGTTGTGGTCAATGGTTCAATGTCCAGATGGAGATTAGTTACAAGTGGAGTCCCTCAGGGTCCATACTGGGACCAGTATTGTGCAATATCTCCATCAATGACATAAACACTGGGATCGAGAACAACCTCAGCCAGCTTGCAGACAACATCAAGTTGAGCCGCGTGGTTGGCACACTTGAGGGACAGGATGTCATCCAGAGATAGATATCCTAGATATAAGGAAGAAATTTTTTTTATTTTATTTTTTTTTATAATAAGGATGGTGAAACAGTGGCACAGGTTGCCCAGAGAGGCTATAGAGGCATGCCATCCTGGGAAACATTCAAAGTTGAGTTGGACTGGGCTCTGAGCAACTCATTGCAGGAAGGTTGGAGTAGATGACATTTATAGGTCACTTCCAACCCAAACTATTCACAATTCCATTCTGTGATTCTATCCCAAAAATATTATTGGCAGTAGGGAAGAGTATAGAGTGAATTCTATGCCATCTCTGTCTGAGTGCTTGGTTGTTTCCCAGGGTGGGACTCATTACTTTGAAACTCTGCCAGGGGTCAGAGCAAGCCTGGCTCTGACATGAATCTGTCTCTTCTGGATCTTTCTTTTGTAGTGCTGCCCCCTCTGTTTTGTGGAGCCACGTATAAAGATTGAGATGAGAAGCAAGGAAGGAAATAAGTAGACTATGTTTTTAAAAAGTGACATGTACAGGCCTGCATATATATAACATATCACAAAAATTATGGGAGTTATACGGTTAAAGTCCCTGAAAATCATTACTTTCTGTGGCAAGAAAGTTCTCTTCCTCCTATCCCTGAAGGAGAAGGGAAACCCCTCTAGAGAAGTCATCTGTGATGTTCATTATCTCTGAAATGCAACTATTTTATAAATCAGGTTCAAACAATGTGGAGTACACAAATGTATGCAAACCTCTGAGAGCAAGTATGTGGGAAGGTTCCTCCCTCTTCCTACTTCCTTCTCCCTCCCCACAAGCAAGGCTTGCAGATGTTTTCTTCTGCTCTTTATTCTTTTGTTCCTGTTTGGCTGTGACCCTTACTCCCAACTGATTCTTTTTTGTCAAACTTTGTTTTTTCCTGAGCCTTTGATCCTGTGCTTTGACTCTTGCAATAATGAACACGACACTATTACTTTGCTAGATTCATTTTATGATTCCTTACCTCTCAGAGTTCCCATGAACGACAATATACACTCCTTCTTTTGTCACTGTCTTGCGGAAAAAGAGGGGAGTCTCAAAAAGCTACCACCTTGCCTAAGGACAGGTGAATATAACCTTTCATATGTAGATCAAGTACTTAGTAGTATGCATTATAACTATACATTTGATTATCCATACTACTTTTGTTTACATTTGTTTGGTTTTCCAGGTAAAAAAGGCCAGTCAAAAGTTAAAAAACCTGGTAAAAGAACCAAATTTAGAGGACACACAGCAGACTAGATGCCAGGACTCCAGCACTGGGTCAGGAACAACAGTCCTCTGTTCTCAGAAAAAAATATTGCCTTATGCCAAAAGTACTCTCAGGTCTTCCGATGTTTTTTTTTCCCCCTGATATCTGTGCTCAGGTATCTCAGTTTAATGGAGAAAAGTGGAGAAAGAGGATCTTTGTCTGCTTCAAGGGAAATCAGTGTGGCTATCCAGAAAACATGCTAGTTGTTGCAGTTGAGTATCAGTCATATACTATATGATGCATGCTGCAAGAATATCATAAAACATGAATCTAGACCAACAAATCTATTCCTTACTAGCAAATAGTAAGGTTTTCCTCCATGAAACTGTGATTTAGATACATATATTGAGGAGCATATATATATGTAACAATAATTATAGAAAGTACAGCTTGAGAGAAACTGCAAGCATGATTTTTCATACACCTCCTTTCAACCGCTCCAGTGATTTACTAGAATCTTAAAGTTGGTGGCTGGCCTTTGAAGTAAGGTGACTCTCTAGTCAACACAAAGCTGATCAAGGAGGCTGCCTCTCCTTTGCAACAACAGTGAGGAAGTTATTTAAGGTTACTACTGTCAGCTGCACACAGATCTTCAGACTATTTTAATTTATGTCATAGGCAGGCAGGCCCCAAGCTGTGCTCAGATGATCAGAAGCAGCAGTAATAACTTGGAAACAATATTTTTTCTTAAGTCTATGTGCTAAGTACAACTCAGCTGGAACAGAGGGAATCAAATGCAACTTTTGTAAATTAATTTGGTGAAATAAGCAACCTTTGTGAAGACAGATAAGGGAGATGATAGTGGCTTGGACAATAAATTATTGACCACGGATTTCTTTGCCTACTTTATTTCTTCTTAAATAAGAACTTTATTTAAAAGCAAAAATCTAGTTAATAACTACTATTTTGGGCCAGAAGAAATAAGGAAAAACTATGGATTGGAGAAAAAAGTTTAATAAAGGAAGGTAAGCAGAAAAGAAGAAACGGATCAAGAGCCTTCTGCATCATTTATTTTATTATTTTATTAAAAAAAATAATCAAATCCATATGAAGAAAAATACCCCTGGCAGATAGTAAATCAAAATTGCCCAAGCTGGTTCCTTCGAAGAGTAGTTGTCTACAAAGCTGCACGGAATAAAAAGAAATACTAGTTTAATCTATACTTTCAGAGTTCATACTGGTTACATCAATGCGTTCTTTCTCTGACCCATTACCACTGCAAGTGACGTGTCCAGCTACCAGTGCTGGAAAAGGCATCTAGTGTTTTGTTTTCTAGTGCTTATCTTCCTGCAATTTCATACTTGTGTTTCCCAGATATAAGCAATAGAAAATAGACTAGTGCTTGTTGCAGAGCTGCTGGCAGAAAACATTGATTTATTAACAACATAAATAAAAAATCCCGCTGGTAACTTGGCTGAAAGCTGGCTATCTTGGATAGGCTTAAATGAAGGTTTTTGCTGGGTAATAAATTCAAGAGGTATATATTCTTAAATCATGATGTTGAACCATTTCCATGCTATAGGACAAACACACACATTTCTGTCGCATTTTAAATCCTAGATAGCCAAAGTTTGGATCTAGTTCAGAACTCTCCTAAAGTTTAGAAATATTCTGAACCTTTATATAGAAATTGACAAGAAGTAAGTGGGGAAAAAAAAGCAATTAAAACTGCCTATTTGTAAGTAAACTTCATGAAAATGTAAACATGTTCTGGTCTGGGGTTACTTATTTTTAAAATAGGACATTTTCCAAGTACTTACATAGGTTATTGACAGGTAGTAAGCAGTCCACAGATTTATTCTTCTATTACACCCCTAAAAACAATTAAAAATGTTTAAATACAAGAATATGGAATAGAGTGTCCTTGAAGTATTCAGTGATTGTTAATGGAGACATGACTATAAGATAGAAACAGAAACAGAAAAGATTAAATTTTGACAGAAGAAATAGAAGAAAATTCTCCCCTTAAATTTTAATACATTTGTTCTTGTTCTGTGTCACCTCTACTACACTAAACTGTTTGCATTGTTTTCCACAGGCCAAATGCAAAAGGTTTTGCATTTCTCCTCTGCTTAGGATGATTTGCTCTCACACCCTGAAATTCATTGTAGTGTTATTTGTTGCAGATTTATAGCTCTATCAGCTTTGTAGTAGCCTCTTTTATGGGTGGACTTTCTTTGAACATTATGAAATATATGCTACCTCTGTCCTTTTTGGTTGGAACTTTTTTCCAAATCCTACTAACTTTTCCTTAAGACCTACAGAATGTGGATTGCATTTCACTACTCAACTTAGATTAGACACAAACCGCTTGCCATGCTCAGATGACACTCCATTGAAACAGTTTTTCAGGGTATGACCACACATGTATTGTTTGTCAGTGAAACAACTAAATATCATTATTTGAAGTCCTGGAGGTCAGAACTAACAGCTTGTGAGGAGCCATGGCAGTCTTGTTTCTCACAAAATTCTCTTCTCAAGATCTACCATTTGATGATCCACCGTTCTAGCTATTGGTATTGGATCGAAAGAACCGTGGCTACACAATGCAAAATATTTCTCTGGTGTAAATTTAGTTTATTTGTTTAAATTTAATTGCTCAAAAATATTTTTTTTTCTCCTTGTTTTTCCTTACAAGTACTTTTAAGATTGCTTTTTAAAATATGGTTCACACCAGCAATGTAAAGCATATCCATGTTGTTTGCATGCAGTCTCTTCCTCTCAAAACACAATCCTGTATTTATTCTGAAGTAATATTACAACAGGGTAAACATCACACCATAAAATCACACTCTTTTTTTTCCCCTGTAAATTATTTGGGTGAATATATCATAAATATTGTCATTGTTTATAATTAGTCTTATCTAGGTAGAAGATTTTCTTCAGACACTGTCTATGTGAGAGCAGCTATATTTATTGGTATCCTGGAATTAAGCCAGAGCCCTTAGAGTTAGATTTAGAAGTCCAGGCTTCTTAGCTTAAGTTATAACAGACTTCAGTCATTTGGTAGAGACTAGACAATTTAGCATGAGTTTATCTCTAATATACCATATCTGCTTTGAGTATTGGTATGGGTTTTTTTGTTTTTTTCTTTTTTTTTTATATTCTTCTGTTCAAAATTGTGATCCATGATTTTCCTTCTGGAGAGAGTGCTTGAGATGCAGTATGTAAGTTTAAAACTTCAAGATACATTGATAATGTAATTTCTAAATGGAGTACTTATGAAATTGTCACCTTTGTAAGCAGAGGTGAAACAAAACAAATCCTATCCTGAACTAACTGGAAGTCCTATTAATAAAAAAACAATCTAGAGCTTGCACTTCCTTGACTTGCATCTGATACATCCATCAAACTTTCCACTAGTTACTAGATAATAAATAAGGCTGATTTTTTAAAAATAATGCTATAATTGACAATAAGCTCAAAATAATACTGACAAATTACATTTTTCAATTCCATGTTCTCAGAGTTGGTAAGACTATTTCATGTTTATTTTTTTCTCAGTGCTCATGCAAATTTAAGTCAGAAAGAGAGAGCAGGAAACACAGGCAAAATGTTGCCTTTTTCCTAGTATGAGGGATGCAGGTATGAGATGCATTTTGGGCTGCTACCAGGCTCATCCTCATATCTAATAACTTCAGTGGACAGAATGTCACTCTGTCTTCTTCCACTGATAGTAAGAGTTTGGTATCACCTGCATGTGTGTACTTAAAAGTTCACAAAGGTGCAGGGATGCTTTTGTGAATTGCCATTTCAGAAATAAGCTAAAACTATAGGTCCCAATCAGTACAATGCAAGAGTTGATAATAACACATCACTTTGGACAGACTTGGCTGACCCTGTCAGGTAGCAGATGGAAGTAGCTCTGATTTGAGTTAGTCAAACTTTGTCTAAGGGAGCAAGCCATGGATGAAACCAATAATATGGTTTTATTATGAAATGTCTGAATTTAACATTTAACCAGAGAGATGGTCTTGTATATGAGAGAAAAACAGGTAATACATTGCCAGAAACTGTTTCATTGTGAACTGTTAATTTGGAGCAAAGGAGAATTTCTTGTACCAAGGATGACACCTGAAACAGAGTCCATGTGAGACCTGTGGTGAGTACGAATTGGTGCTATTCCAGCGTGCGTCTCCAATTTCACTATGGCATATGTAGACATCAGTATTTCTGCACTTTAACATTTTCTGGAACATGGGAGAAAACACTGCATTCACTCCAGGAACATGTTGTTGGTGACACACTGATGCTCCAGGTCCAGTTAAGCCACTTCATGAAAAGCAAAATGCTCTGCCACTCAGGCTGCATTTTGAATTCTTGCTGTATCTGAGTGATGGATGAGCTGTGTGCAAGAAATGGCATAAACACCTCTTAAAAAACCACAGCTGCACTTACATCAGAGTCCTAAAAGGCAAACCAAGAGGAGAGAAATCATGAAAAAATGAAGAAAAAAAGAAAAATGGGTCCATTTATATTTGCAGAGGAAACACTTAATTTTAAAGCACATATAGAATGCTAAGGTAAAGCACAAGTTAGTGGGAACCATATCTTTAGTTCTGAAATATTTCTAAAGGCTCTTAATGTCTCTTTCTCATTACGACCTATGACTTTTGTGAATGTATTTTTTATTTGGATTTCCATGGAATGGTTAAGTTGGGATCAGGATTTTTTTTCTCCTTGGCCCACATGGTAAGGGTAGAATTCTTATTCTAAAACTTTTATACTCAAAGAGCTCAAACTTGAAACTAGTAATGCACAAGCAAAGAGATGTAACTGTGGATGATGGTGTCACAATCTCAAATATCATGTTTGCTTAACTGACACCCATAAAATTTCATTACTCCAACCACATTTGTAATTGCAGCCATCACTAATTCACACATTTTGTTTCACTAGGTTGAAATAAAAGTGTTTTTAATGGAAGACAAAAAGCAACTGGAACAATTTGCTTAGGGATGTGATAGGTTCTGCAGGCACTCCTAAAAGCTGCTGTAACTAAGATAGATGCTACACGTTTAGGCCATGTTTCTATTGTGTGTATTTTTAGAATCATGTTAATCAGCACAGGTGATAACTGACTGTAAGATACAGAGGAGAATGCTTCAAGGATGGATGCAGCATCAGTTTCATTTTCTTTTCACTACGTTTGTATTTGTGAACTCTGTTTCTTGTGCGTAGTTGGTCCATCTGTGCCTCGCAAATGGAGACGGCAATAAAGACACTTTGTAAATAAGATCCACACTTTTCCTCCTTTTGTCACCCTGACTTGGGTTATTTTTCTATATTTTAGTGTTTATATAGGTGCACCAAAAAAAAAAAATGTTTGGTCTCAATACTTATACAGTCAATGCCCTAAATATGCTTATTTTTAGTCAAAAAATTGCCTGAAATTGTCTTATTTTACAGGATAAGTACAGCTATTCAATGAATTTCTTCTCTGGAAAATTTTGTTTACTTAAGTTAATTTCATTGTCTTTTTAACCCATTTGTTTCTGTACCAAGAATTTAAGTACACCCACCCACACCCAAACATACATGTACTACACGAAGACAGAAGTTTTCATTTTATGTGCAGAAACATCCATCTTGCCAGTTGTGGAAGGAAAGTCTCCCAGGAGCTCATTCCAAATGCAATGTCAAGTTTACAATAAACAGAATAATTGCACTGTTTACAGGATTTATTTTATTACTATACTTGTGATTGCTGCAATTGTAAATAAATGTGCTCCTTGCCACAAATTTATTTTGTTTTCCAGAAAGAAGGACAGATTTGCTTCCTTTCCCTGCAATTATAATAATGGGCAATATATGTTTGTATTTAGGTTTCTTTGGCCAATGTAAGCCAGACAGCCAGGCAGCTGTTGATCTTAAAGGATTATCGCAGAACAAGTTCACTTAGCTTTAGATCGTAATTTATCATTTGAGACAAAATCCTGATTCTGTTTTTAAAACAGTTGCATTTAAAAAATGGCAACTCCAAAGTATATACAATATATGAAAAATGATGTATTCTTCCATGAGAAACAGTACTAGTCTGTGGTGATCATGTCTGAATACTTAGTTCGGTTATCAAGATAAACTAATGCTCATATCAACTATACAGCAATCCAACACCAAAGACCAAAATGTGCTGAAGAGAAAGTAAATTTTCTCCTGGAAGTTCTTGTTGCCTTGACTCAGCCAAATTGATTTTGCACCACCTTTTTCCCTAGAAACTAGAGGCAAGATTAAGGCTATGTAAGGTTTGAAGGAACTTTCCAGGGCCCTTGATGGTTTTTGTATCTCAGCAACATAATTTTGTTTTCCTAAGAGTCTGATTCAAATCTGAATTAACCTATATATAAATATACCATTAATGTAAACAGACATATGCTCTTCTTAAGGAGCTGTTATATTACACTCATTTTGTGGTCAGTTCTTTAGCTAGTAGTTTCTCAGGTGGAACATTTTTGTTACTTCATCCTACAACGTCAGCAGATCCTGTGGTACTACTGGAAAATTGTCCCAGTGTAGGATAGTCCCTTAGTGTAGAAAGAAAAAGAGAAAGACAACTGCAACCTGCCCACCACTGTCCTTCTAGTTTAATAGAGCGACAACAAAGAAGTGTTCCCATCTTGTGTCACACACAGCTACGGTTTTGACTTCCTGATACCTTTAGTAATTAGCATAGTCTGAAGCAGTATAAGGATTTTCAAATACAGAACTGGGCAAAAGCCTCAGATCAGTTTACTGGAAACACACAAAAGTGTCATGTTACGATAATGGTTTGTCCAAGCCCAAGAAATGCAAAAAAGATTGGATATGGAAGGTTGTAGTATAGTTTCAAGACGTAGATAAAAGCTTCCTATTTGAACTTATGTCAAGACTAGAGATATTAATAGTGTCTTGCCCCAGAGAAAACTTTTTACTTAAAACTTAGAAATATTTTTATTTAATGGTATCCTATAAAAAAATTCAAGGACAAGGTTGGTAGAACTGAGAAATTTAATTTGATTTCAGCAAATATTTTAATGGAAAGACCCCAAACCTCAAGTAAATTTAAGAAGACTCAAAAGTTTACTATTTTGATTTCAAGTACATTCCAGTAAAGAAAACATACCCGCTGTAATTAAACTCTCAAAAATTTTAAAACTTGTTTGCCATTACTATTTCTTAGGTTGAGCTGAAAATATCTTTTTGCTATATCTGCACTCTATCAGTCAATAAGATATTAAATGTTTGCTGGAATCTATTATGATGCTTTTTAAAGGCACGTTTCTTGTCATAAAGTACAAATGGGTGAACAAATGGGAGAAACAACTCAAAAAAAGTGTAGCTAGATTTTTTTAATTTTAAAATGGAATTATTAAATTTACAGTACACCAAACATTTTGTGTTTAATAATCTCTCTCTCTTCTGTGCAGAAAACTTGAGTAACGTTCTTATTCTGCCACTTGCACATATCCATCAGTCCCTGTGTCTCAAGCATTTATGAGTATCTGTCATCACTTTCCTCTGAAAAACCTTTACAAATAAACCATTTGGTTTTTTGCTATTTGATAATGAGTAAATCCTTTGGTATTATACTTGTATACAACACAGGACATCATTAGCAGAGGAAAGGAGCCTGCAATAAAATCAACTGGAGATTAAGCTCATTCACAAAACTTCAGTCCCTGTTGAGTATAGTGTTAAACATGCTTGACTGCTTCATTCAATAGTACAGCTATTGATGGGGTCCCAAAACCCTAGTTAAGTTTTTATAAGGCTTTTCACTAGAGAACATAATTGTTATTTCCACATACCTACATTCAATTTTCAGGGATTACTTTAAGTGTGAATTCTCAGGTATTTCTTCCAGCTGTCTCCTGTCAACCCATAATCCCATATACTGAGCTCTGTCCCTGCAGGGTAGGCACTTGATCCTGGGGTCAAAGGTCCTTTAACTCTTGACTAATGCACCTCATTAGAGGAGGAAAGCAGAATGTCTCCAGCAATTCAAATGTCATGAGAAGTAACAGAACTATATATTTTTAATCATGTTAAACAGGTTTGTTTTATTTTAGACACAAGAGAAAAAAAGCTGAAGGTCTTTCTTTTATAACCACTGGAAGCACCGAGTATCTAGTTTTGCTACTAGCAGGAGTGTGCAACTAAATTGGGAGGAAATAAAATAATTAATAGTTTAATCATGTGCAGTATCTTTCTTTCTTTATTACATTAGGAAGCTGGTCATAAATTAATAACTATAATTACTGAGGTATTTGGACTAAAATGTTTTTTTTCTTAGTACTTTGTGTTAATGTCAGGTAATGTTTTTATCCTGTGCTGAAAAAATAATCACCTCATAAAACAAGTTTTTGATGAAACAATGAAACTGGAACTTAAGAACAACTGAATCCCTAGGCAAATGTAAGCTACTACATCTTGCACAAAGTTTTGTTCACTGTAGTCAGTGAACAAAATCTCCTTTGCTTTAGAAATTGAACATAGTTATTTGCATTTGGACAAGATTGTACTTTGAATGCTTTTTTTACTTTAAACCGACATCAACAATTTTAGCTATTTGTCATCATTGCATTTTAAAGGAGCTTTACAAGGTAATTACATGAGCTAACTTGTTTGTTGAACTTCAACTGTAATTATTCAATTATTGAGCCGCATTTATTGCAGCAAGTTAGTCCACGTGCTGGCATCCAAGTAGCTTAAATGAAAGAAATATCTACTATAGTTGCACAATAATTGTTTTTTAGACAAAACAAAACATTTGGTGTATGGATGGAGACACAGAAGATGAAATCTTGATGTCACCAAAGCCAAAAGAACTCTCCCACTGATTTCAAAGTGGTCTGAAATGACCTTAAAACTTGCTCCATCAGATTTCTGTATGACAAGCATTCTAGCTTTTCCAGACATTTCCTAGAATACAGGTAAATTTTAAATGTGTAATTTTAATTAATAGAGGAAACAACACAGAAATAAATGTGATGTCATGATCCAGGGTTTTATATAATGAATAAAAGTGCTCTTCTGATAATATTTTGATGTCAGAAAATTCTTGTCACTTTTTCTATGTGTAGTTACTTGTAATGTAAATATGAAACATAAATGTGAGACAAGGATTTGATTAACTGATAAATTTGGAAACTGTTGGACAATTCAAGCATGCAGTCCTTTGTTTGGAGATTGTCACATTTCTTCTATGCCTTATTTAATGTCTCTTCTTCTGAATAAAATGTGATTTCACACTAGTATAGAATTGGATTAATAAGTATTTTTAATATCACTTCAGAGCAAGTAAGTCTAGAACATTTGTTTGTAACATGTTCACTTTGCTTCCATTGTAGATAAGGTATATAATATTATTTTATCTTCTTTTAAGTTAAAAGACTACACAAATGGATGTTTTATTCTATCTGGGGACAGAGAAATTGCACAGTGAATTATCTTTGATTTTGTTGCGTGTTTTTTTTTTTTTTTTTTTTTTA